>JACXSJ010003697.1:0-20384 GCA_014851325.1 Pentalonia nigronervosa | reverse complement strand
GTTCAAGTTATTATTATTCCTCAACTACAAATATAATATATTATTTTTAAATTTGGATTTGATTCGATTTTAAAATGTTATTTTAAAAAAATAAAATGCATGTAAAAATTATAATATTGTCGAGTAGAAATAATTAAGCTAATAGACAATCATAATATTCTTTAATAATTAACTATATTATATTTTTTTATAATTTATCTAGGTAATGAAACCTATTGCAAAAGCTTTGGATATACTGCAAGGAGAAAAATATATTTCTATAGGTTATCTTCTCCTTACATTAACAGCTGTAAAAAAATCATTAAATCAACTCTTATTACATGGAAATCTTAAATATTGCAAGCCATTAAGTGAAGTGCTGATCAGTGGATTAAAAAAACGGTGATTAATGATTAATGTCTATTGAATATTAAAAAAACTAAAAAAAATGTAAATTTAATTTATAAAATATTTCATTCATAGGTTTGATACAAATTTTGAATTTTCTGAGTTGAAATTAGCAGCTGTTTTAGAACCAAAGTTTAAATGGAATTGGGCTGAAGTAGAAATAGTTAATGAGCTAAAAGATAGTTTAAAAGCAAGGTTGTCTGAACTTATCACACAGAACTCTCAAAATATTAATAATGATGATCATACCAATGAAGTCGTCACAGATGATGATTTTTTACATTTTGATTCTATACAAAATCCAGAAACAGATGAACTTCAAAATATATTTAATGAATATGCAAACTCTGTTCCTAAACTACCATTAACAGCGTTTTCAAAAGAAATTCAACAATTATACCTCAGATATAATACAAGTATCCCCTCTAGTGCTCATGTCGAGAGACTATTTAGTGCAGGAGGCCAATTATTTGATGAAAGGCGTGGATCTATGTCTGATGAAAATTTTGAAATGGCACTTTTATTAAAATTCAATAAATATTTAGAATAAAGTATAACTACTGTTATTATAATTTTGTGTTATTATTTATGTTATCAATATAAATGACTAATGAATATAGTGTGATACTGTCATACTGTTAGTATATTTTTTATTTTGTTATACATTTTATGATCTAATAAAGTAATAACTGATATTAGTTATCAAATCAAGAATGTGTTTTTTAATTTTTCAGTCATCATCAATAATTTAAGGTAGATAACTTATTATTTACATTTGAACAATCCAGTTTTAAATTAAATTAAAAAAAAAACCAACTTCTAACTTCTATTCTAACTTAAGTTACTATTTTCAACAAACTAACTTCTAACTAACTAAGTTAGAAATTTGAAGGATTTCAGAAACTAACTTATATTCTAACTGAGTTAGTTTTTATATTAAAGTAACTTAACTTGAACTAATTGAAAAAAAAGACTAACTTGCCCAGCTTTGGGATTCAGACAAAGCATTAATATGCATAATTTAATTTACCATAAACTTATTGGAGATGGCGATAGTTCAGTCACCAAAAAATTAAGTATTGCTCAACCATATGGACTTAACTGTTTGATAAAAAAGATAGAGTGTAAAAACTACATTTTGCGAAATTATATCAGCAAAATAAACGACATGGCAGTCAAGCGGAAAAGTTCCAGTGGTAAGGTGGTACCAGGGTTTTTGAGAAAACTTTTAAAGATAATAAGTTTCGAATTAGGTAAATGTTTAGTAAATAAATAAATATTTTTCTTATAATAAATTTATTATTATAAATAATAATATTAATATATTTAATTATTCCTCAATAACTTTGTATTTTTTTTTTTGTTTTTACATATGTAATAACAAAAGCAATTGAACATTGAAAAATAATGAAAATTTAACTCACAATCAAAAGGTGAAATTATTAAAAAAAAAAGACATTGACAACGGGCCATATCATGTGTTTGGGTGTCACAACAATTGCGATCCGTACAAAAAATATTGATTATTTTTTTTTACATATTTCATAAATAATCATTATTATAATTTTTTTAGATATTTTTGTAAAGCTGATCCTAATGGTATAAATTATGTGCCTGAGATGGAGAACTGTGGTTTGTGGCAAGATATTTCTGTAGTTAAAAATTTAGTATCCTTCAATTCAGATAACCTTATTTACGATTTGACTAATAATTATGTTGAGTCGTACAATAGTGTTGTAGCTAAATTTGTGGGTGGAAAAAGGATCAATTATTCACTTAGAGGTAATTCGATTAATTGCATACTTGTATGTTTTTACAATTTATATGTTCACAATATACCAACCAATATTTTAGGGTCGTACAATACTAGATGTATGACAGCAGTGTCGGCATTTAATTTTGGTCCTGAGTATATACGGAGACTTTTTAAAACAGCTACAAAAGAAAGCCCTGGGAAATTTACAAAGCGTTTTATTTCCAAGTTAGTAAGGGCAAAAGAAGTTAGGTCAAAAAAAAAAAAGAAGCTTAACTTTAAGCCATAAACCAAAATGTATGCATTCCACAAAAGCTATGTCCAAGTTATTTTTTTCACATTTTGAAACCGATTTTTATTTTGATCTAGAACTCTTAAAAATTTGAAAGAACCTGATAAGGATTATGGAGACCTAGATGAATTAGGATGTGCTGAACTAGATATTTCATCAGAAGAACTGGAGGCCAAATATTCAACTGTTTTAAATAGTCTAAAACTAAGTTCCCGAGAAATATGTGAGCTAGAAAGGAACACAATAGATCAGGTTTATAATATTAATCATACTAAATAAAAATAATAGTTGATAGCTTAAAATTAACTGTGTCAATGTAATCCACAGGGTAAATGTGATACTTGGCATACTGAACGGAAATATCGGCTGACTGCTTCTAACTTCGGTAGAGTATGTAAACTCAGAAAAAATACTCCTCTTACTAATACTGTTAAATATATATTGTACGGAGAAGATTTTATGTCGAAGACTCTAGCAATGACGTAAGCTAGCAGTATTGTATATAACATTATTAATTGTTGTACTATTTTGTTTTGTTTATCAATAGATATGGAATACAATATGAACCAATGGCTAAGGTAGCATTTGAAACTTTATTCGCCGTTAAAGCTTTACCAGCCGGTTTATTTGTAGATGAACAATACAATTTTTTAGCTGCTTCTCCTGATGGATTGGTGGGAGAAAATGAAATTGTTGAAATAAAATGCCCACATAACAGTAAAGATATGACACTTCACCAAGGAGTTGTGGCTAAAAAAATTAAATTTTTAAATATTTGTAATAATGGTGATCTGCAGTTGAACAAAAATCATAATTATTACTATCAGGTTCAGGGTCAATTAAAAGTAGCCAATAAATCGTCCTGTTATTTTATAGTTTGGACTCCAAAAGGTACCTAAAGAAATAACTAATAACAATATACGACACCTATATCACTCGTATAGTCGTATTACAGATAGTACCACGGACAAGCTGCAGATATATTTTAATTCAATATGTATGTTTATTATTTTCAGATATGTCTGTAGAAATAATAAAGCGTGATGACGACTTCTGGAAGAATAAAATGGAAAAACAATTGGTCGAATTTTATAACAATCATTTATTACATGAAATTGTAAACCCTAAAATTTTAAATAAAATAGAAATTATCCTAAGTTTGATTTCATTCTGCATGTCGTTTTTATGATTGATGTTTACTCCTAGATATTTGAAGTCATCGACCCGTTCGAAGGTGTATGGCCCGACCACTAAATCGTTCATAATAGACGCGTGGCGTGCATTAAGCATATATTTTGTTAATTATAAGTCCCATATTCCGACTAGATGCAATTAATTTTTCTACAGTATGTGCAACTTCCTGGCGACTATTTCCTAATACGACTACATCATCCGCATACGCCAACATTATCATATTTTCATTAATCTCCATTACTCGGTCCTCCCCTAAATCTCTAACAACTTTTTCAAGAGCGAGGTTAAACAAAAAGGGAGAGAGGGCATCTCCCTGCTTTAATCCCGATTTTACTTCGAAATGAGGGGATAGTTCCCCTTGCCATCGGACTTTGCAGAGTGTATTGGAGTTGCATATCTTTATCATTCTTATTAATTTGTTTGGAATACCTAAATTCGCTAAAGCAATCCATAGCTGGTCTCTATTTATGCTGTCGTTGGCTTGTTTAAAATCAACAAAAACCATGTGGAGTTCTTTATTGTATTCATAGTATTTTTTCATAATTTGTCGAATAGTAAATATATGGTTTGTAGTTGATTTCCCTCTTATAAATCCGCTTTGGTATTCTCTAATTATATTCGTTGCATATTTTTCTAGTCTGCTGAGGATTGTCAGAGACAGAACCTTGTAGCTAGTGTCCAAAAGTGAGATTCCTCGGTAATTTTCTACTTTCGCTGGGTCTCCCTTCTTGAAGATTGGGCAGATGATCGCCATATTCCAATCTGTTGGTATTTTTTCTCTAGTCCATATATTATAAATTAGTTCATGTATTTCAGTTGCTAAATGGTATCCTGCCAGCTTTATTAACTCCGAATTTATATTGTCCTCGCCGGGGGATTTATTATTTTTAAGGGAATTTATTACCGTTTTAACTTTATCCAGTGTAGACTCTGTGACTTCTGGCTCCGCTGTATAATATATTATTTTTTCGTAGGGTATGATGTTAGCTTGTATACTATTTAAAATTTTCTTAAAAAATTTCATAAATTGCAGAACACTTTTCTTAGTGTCTGTTATAAGGTTTCCCTGATCATCCTTCATTAATGTCAATCTTGCTTTATAACCTTGTTTTACGTATTTACATTTTTCAAAAAATAATCTTGGATTCCTTTTGTATATTTCAATGTCATCTATCAGTTTCTTTTCGGCTAATCTCTTACTCTGTCTTAATATTTTACTTGCTTGATACCTTGCATTTTGATAGGCCTGTATGTTCTCCTGTGTAGCGTTTTGTAACATGTTAATCCTGCATAAGTTGCGCTCCCTGATTGCTTCTTGACATTTCGTATTAAACCACTTGTTATTTTTCTTCGATCCCAAGACTTGTAAATTTTTAGCGGCTTTATTCACTGATTCTTTGATCTTTACCCATATTTCATCAATGTCATTCTGAAACACAATTTCTCTATTTAGTATGCCAGTCAAATTAATTTGGTATGCTTCGACTTCTGCTGGGTTATTTGCTTTATCAGCACTGAATTTTTTAGTTCTTGGCTTATGTTATTTTTTCTTCTTCCAGCTCACTGACAACTTTGGCACGAGATTCATGATTACTAAATAGTGATCGGAATCACCATCTGCTCCCCTGTAGCTTCTTACATTAGTTATGCATGTTTTGTGTCTTCTGTTGATAATAACGTGGTCAATTTGGTTTTTAGTTTTTGCATCCGGAGATATCCATGTTTGTTTAAAAATATCTTTTCTTGGGAAAAACGTGCTACTTACTACCAGGTCCTTGGATGTTGCAAAATTGATTACTCTCATACCATTATTATTTGATATTAAGTGCAAGCTTTCCAGTCCTATTATGGGTCTATATAAAGGCTCTCGTCCAATTTTGGCGTTAAAATCCCCCATTAGTATTTTTATACAGTTTCTGGGTTGGGTGTCATATATTCGTTCCAGTTCTTCGTAAAATTCACATTTTATGTCACATTGTGAATTTTAAATTCACATTTATTCCTTACTCAGTTGTGGCATAGCAATTTATTATGACAATATCCCAGAAACGCCCTTCTAATTTTAAAATGCACAGACGATCGCTTACTGGCGTAAAGCTTATGACCCGTGGTAGTATTGAGTCACTGATCGTACTCCATATTCATGTCTACTATTCTCCAATCCATTGTAGAAGTTAGTGTAATTTTCAGATTTTACATTGCCATTGTAAGGCCACCGTAGTTCTTGTAATGTTACAACTGGTAATTTGTACTTTTGTATCTGGTCTGTAACAGTTTTCGTAGCACCCGGCTTGAATAGAGTTCTTATATTCCATGTACCAATCCTTAATCCATTGCTGTCCTTGTTTCGTTTTCCATTTTGTGTTCCTAAATGACTGTCCCGAGGCTTATTTAGAGGATTCCAACAAGTAGTTTTTTATGAGGATGGGTTGTTAGCCCATCGCTCAACCCCCAACCTGGAGGACCAGATCACAACAAAAATTTCTGGTTGGAGTGATGGCTATTGCAATGCATCATTGATGCATTGGGTGATGGGGACGCCACTTTCCCAACGCCAAATATATGTACCAGACCACCCCTTTTAGTTCCCCTTGGAACTGAATGGAATATATCTTGAAATGGAAAAATATTTTAAAATAACCCTCATAACAATAAATAATGATGAAAATATATAATATTATTATTTATTATAAATTAATACATGTGATGTTTTTTGGCAAAAAATAACCAATGTGAAAAAACCGTATTACCGAAATATAATTAGGTACCTACTAATAGAAAAATAAATTACTTATAGCAATATAAATGTATATTAAAATAAAATATCAAAGTTGATAGACAGTTTCTCTGCTCATAGTTTCTTTTTCATATGCAATGATTTAAAATTTAATTCATCATATATACCTACATAATAACAAGGTATAATGACCCCCTACATACAGCAGAGCTAGGATTATTTTAGTTCATGTTAAATATGCATGTTGCAATTTTTTTTTGTTCCTTGGTCAAGATCATGGAAAATTCAATCAATGATTCCTAATGAGATTTCTTTTACATCAGTCACGATAAAAATCCAAAAAACCATAGTCACAATTTTTATTAAATTAATTGTACAATAGCCTTTTGGAATTTATTAATAATATATCAAATAAAAACAAATTAAGGGGAACAGGTACCTGTTGACCGCTCCCTCCCTCAAAACTAAACGTAACTGATTGTTGCATGTGGCAGAGAGAGGAATCAAGTAGTGCTTTGACATCCTTTAACAATTATTTTTCTTTTGTTATTATTAAAAATATACATATATTTAACACTGTATGGGACATAATGGCATATTATGGCTTTAACCGGGAACATAGTTACATAGCAAATGTGTTTGTCGAATTTTTTTTATTATATTATAATTTTTTTTTAACAATAATATTAAATAAACATAATTTATAAGTTAATACAAAAAACAAGATATGTTATAGCATATATATATATATTTATTAAATTCATAAAAGATATTGTTTAATGTATGAATGTTAATTTGGTATTCTAAATACCATATATTTCAATATAATAAAAGATTAATTTTGAAGTATACTTTTATGCTTGAAACATACTTTTCGCAAATCTAATGTAAGATCATGAGTAATTATTGAAAAATGTAAACCTCCGTTTGTTTCAAGTTTCGAATAGGTCACGTTTCAAAATTATTAAGTTTTTATTCTTAACAAAATATATTGTTATCTATACGCATAACATTGAGATGCTACTATATTATTATGACCCAACGTTAAAAAAAAAATTAACGAAGCGCAGCCAAAAAAGTTTCAAAATTAAAGTTGTAATAAAATTTTCTATTAGTTTTAAGTTTTACCATTAAAACTTAAAACAATATTTTTATTGCCAACTGTGAAATAACAGAGTTATTTTGGTTGTGAGTGTTTGGTTTAAAGTCGTGCGGTGTCGATGTTAGTCCATACACGGTTTTAAAATGTATAGTTTAAATAAAACGTCTGCCCCATATATTGCTGTGCTTAATAGCATTATTGCACTTGTGTTAACAAAATTTAAAAAATATGCATATTATATAGCTTGCATCTGTACATTTTGTTTGTAAAATTACAATCATATTTCAAACCATTAAATATTGAAACCGTGGATTTATTACAGCGCAAATGATAAAAATAATAATAATATACGCTTATATTAAACAATTTTGAAGGTTTTAGAAAAACAAACTAAAAGTTTAAATTATTTATGATTTAAGTAGGAGTTTCTGAAACTTTTAAAATAAGTAGGTAATCTTATTCTAAATGCATTAGCTATCCGATTTGAAATTGTGTACAAAAATACTAAGATCATTCTTTATTAGAATTTCAATCGATATCATCTATATACTAGTAAAAGCTTTTACATAGGCATGTACGTACAAACGAATTTGTCAAAAAGGCATAAGCTAATCTATACTTATAAAGCTAAATAGTTTGTTTGTTTGTTTGAACGTGCTAATCTCAAGAACTACTGTTTCGAATTGAAAATGTCTTATTGTGTTGGATAGTCAATTTGTCGAGGAAGGGTTTAAGCTATATAATATTATGATGCGACCAATAGGAGCGAAGCATCATTGAAAAATGTTGCAAAAACGGGGAAAATTATCCATATTTGGAGGCTTCCATTGCGTGCGCTGCGTAAAAAATTCAAATTACCCCAAAAATATGTATGAAAGAATTATTCATCTTTAAATGATCTAAAAAAATGTTTTATTATATTATATTATTGTAGTGTATTCTTGAGCGTGTTTTATTACTTGCCCGTCTTAAGTGTGCGATTTCTCTCGTCCTATTCTCAGAATTTCCTACGTTAATTTATAGTCGGTCTAACTTTGTCTTTTCCCAATGTGTCTGCGGTTTAGTTATTATTTATATAGTGGTTTATGTCGAAACGTACATCGTTCCCCCTTACCCTCGAGGTTATTGCTGATTTATTAATAGTTATAATAGTTATGTATCGCCAGGTACATAGCAAGGAGGTCTGTGTACGTTATATTTACTGATTACATGTATATAGGAATGGAATATATCATATATTATTCATTATTTTTATATTTACTAAGTATTTACGTATTATAACAGTAGAATAAAAAGAAGAGTTCAGAGCCACTGAGCCGCTGAGCCTTGCTGAGCCTTGGGAGATAATATTAATTTTGTCCGCACATGCGTACAACAGCCTACCCGCCGTCCAAGACCCTCCGCCTCCGCCGCCCGACAACCAACGTTAGAAATGGTTAAAAAATCTACATGAGATTCGAACTCGATGAAATTAAGCATGCTATTAGACGCACTATCCTATAGGTCACATCTACTTAACCACGACGTTTACAAAACTTGTATATTTAACCTCATTCATATGACCGCTCAACTATGAAATTGTATTAATTTCCATAAATCATATTATTCGTGAATGTATATTTCGTCGCAGTCGCTCGCAAACGATTGTTCTTACTCGGTACAAACGCTATCGTATAATATCGTAAATATTGTTATCACAAATATTATTATTATCAGTTATCAAAAATATTATTATAAGCTGCTTCTTTTGAAAGTATTAAATGTTCTCCATCGCAACCAACGTTCATTATATATGTACCAGACCACCCCTTTTAGTTCCCCTTATGAGAAAAAAAATGCTTATTAGTGAAATAATAATCAAGTACTATATGATATACGTCCCACTTATTTTATTTTTGAATCAAAATTTGAAGGGAATTTTTTTTTTTTTTGTCAGTTCAGTTATGTAGACATATTATGTCTCAGACTGCTGACCAATGCACTTCCCAGGGTCTCCTCAGCCGACATAACAGTGTTGTTATTGAATGTTTTCTTTTATGTAGACATATTATGTCTCAAGTCTGCCGATGCATTTCCCAGGGTTATGTCTCAGACTGCTGACTAATGCACTTCCCACAGTATTGTCAGTCGATAAATGTTTAGATTTGCAGTATTGTTATTGAATGTTTTCTTCTTTTGGGGATTTATCCCCACCTAATACATTTACATAAAAACGTATCAATCCGAAAGACGCTTCACTCTGCAACAGTCATTCAGTACGTCTCCAGTCTTATACTATACAACACTTATTTTATTTATTCGTCTGTGTCAGTCTTTATAACATTTCAATTCATTTTAAAAACATGGCTAATTCAATTGCAGATAACAAAGGTTTATCCAAGAAGAAGACTTACACTTATACACCCCCGATGCCATCTTGCGATCTCGTAGACTGTACTAGCTACACAATTGATTTTGCTAATCGTAAGTTTTTAAACGTCGGTTTGGATCCTGCTCAACAATTCAATGTTTCAATTTTAATAATTACACCGTCACGTTTGTTTAACATAACTGAGGACTTTTTAAAACGTATTTATTCGATGATGGGTCAAATTTTATCTTACATTCTGGATACTTCTGTGCAATATAAAAGATTCATTTTTCTGGAAAGTGAATATATATCACTCACTAATATGGTGTATAAAGGAGGGAC
Organism: Pentalonia nigronervosa; assembly: GCA_014851325.1. Lineage (NCBI taxonomy): Eukaryota > Metazoa > Arthropoda > Insecta > Hemiptera > Aphididae > Pentalonia > Pentalonia nigronervosa. Next base: position 10,227 of record JACXSJ010003697.1, on the reverse strand, counting down.
TGTGATAGTGATTGAATCAAAAACTCAGGACGGATGTAGAATCTTGTTGTATCGAAGAGATCTTATGACAATTCAACATTTAGTGTGGACTATTTTTGACAACTTTGAAGGAAAAATTAAAGTTATTCGATTCATAGTATTAAATCAAATCAAAAAAATAGCTGAATATTTTTTCTATCTATATAACGGGAAAACAATGTCTATGGATGATATAATTAAGGTTATCAGATGTGATCACTATGAAAACATACAAAAAACTGAGAACTGTCCATTAAACGACTTAAAATTATTTGCAGCTCAACAGATTGCCACCCGTTGGTTTGAAATGCAAGAGACTGGAGAATTAAAGGTAATATATGGTTTAATAAATTATAACGAAAAAACTTATATGTTTTTATTTTAGAATTATACGGAAGCCTTTAATTTGGATATAGTACAACCGTCACCGCCCAGATATTCTAGTATGTCTCCATTGTATTCATATGATGAAGAAGATCCTTCACAGTCAAGGGTAATTTATATTTTGAAAATTAACCAAAGTATTAATTATTTAAATTTTATAGGGAGCTGACGAGGAAAAGGGTATCAGAGGATATTTAAATACATTTACAAATCCTACGCAAGCAGTATGGGCACCAATTCGGAAAACTAAGCTCACGGTATTATACTCATTTAATTTTTATGAAGAATGTTTATTGATAATTTATTGTTTTTTTATAGCCTATTGATGAGAACGACGGCCCAACGATTTTCAACCACTCACCTTCAATCTTTTTGACGTCAATAACCCAACAGACAACGAGTCTACTCGGCGTAATATAAAACGCAACTATTTTAATAATATTGTCTAATTCAAAAATTTAAATAAAAACAATAGTGATATTTAAAAACAAGTTTTTTTATTTATTAGAATATATATATATATATACAAGATCTAATACATAACAGTGTTATTATTGAATGTTCTCTGTAATGATGTGCGCTTAGTCATCATATATCTTAAATTTTAAATGTATAATAAATAGTATTCAATAAAATACAATAATATATATAATAATTGTAATAATAACATATGTATAACAATTATATTAATTGATAGCTTTAAATATAAGATAAAAATCACACATATGCACATATACACACGCACACACTCTTATCTGTATTAGAATTAGATGTTAAGGTGACCACTAGTCGCCGACAGCACTCATAGTGTGTTGTTACTGTCTTCGAGTATAAGGATTCATAAGCGAGTGTAAAAGACTACGCAGATCGTTATACAAGAGGCGTATACAATTATTTGTGAAACATTTGTTAAAATATAATTTATGTGTTTATAAAATAATGTTAAATAAAAATAAATAATTTAATTTAAAGAAAAGAAGAGTGTAGTTATTTTAATACATAAATCAATCACATCACGTTACATTTTGAATACGAGCTGCAATTGCAACAAGTAAGTCAACACAGGAATCAGAGAGGTAATATTATCAAGTTATAATTATTTAACAAGTAATGATTTAGAAATATAAAATAGTCCTCGATTAATTTTACTGGTTTATACTACATTATTACCAAGTGGCGCCCAACTAGCGGCTCTTACCGCGCTTAAAAATCCGCGAAATAATAATAATAAAAATAATAAAATTGCAGATAAAACTAAGATATTTTTTTTTTCACAAAAGTCACAAAATAATAGTAATCAGGAAAATGAAATAGAAGAACCAATTTTTGTTTCACTGCCAAATGAAATAAACAAAGTTAATAAACCTCAATTAATTTTAGAATTAAATAAAAGAAATTTAAATAGTGTAGGAACAGTTGCAGAACTTAAAAATAGATTATTAAAATATTTAAACTGTGAATCTTGCCCGGACGATTTTGCAACAATAAATGATAATTATCAAAACATAAATAATCAAACCAAAACGAATAAAATGGAGGGTAAAAAACCTTATTTCAAACCTAACATATTTTCCTATTCTTCATCTGATAGTATAGATGCATTTTTAAAAAAATATCAAAGAGCAGCTTCTATTAATGGCTGGTCTGAACAAGAAAAATTGCAATTCATACCTGCATTTTTGTAAGGCCCAGTACTAACTTTTTATAAAAACATCGAAAATCAAAATTTCAATAAATGAGCTGATTTAGAAAAACAACTTCGAAATGAATTCGAACACATTGCTCATAAAGATATGCTTCGATTATTACTCCAGAAAAGAAAGCAATTAGATGATGAACTACCTATGGCATTTATTAATGAAATTAAATCACATTGTAGACGTATAAATTCTGAAATGGCTTAACAAGAAATAACTAGATATATAATGAACGGTCTTAAACCAAATATTACTAGATATATTGGAATATTAGATAATTCAACACTAAAATTATTAAAAGACAATATAAGAAAATATGAAATGGTCGAATTTATGGTAACGGGCGAAATAAATCAATATCCTTCCGAAATAAAAACTGATATAATCACTTATAAACTAAATCAAATCTCAAACGAAATAAATGAGAAAATAAATCTGCTTAATGAAAACAACAATAAATTTAAAACCGACATAGAAAATATTATAAACCCTTAAGCTCAAAATAACAATTCTAATAAGCACAACAATTTTAAAAATAATCGCCAAATTTTTTCAAACAATAAAATAAATACAAAAAAATGTGAAATATGTTCTAAAAACAATCATATCACAGAATTCTGCTATTTTAAAAACAAAAATACTTCAAAAAATAATCAAAAAAAAAAAATAATCATTCTACAGAAAATTGTCGATTTAAAAATAACCCGATTAATTGTCAATTATGTGATATGATAGGACATTCAGCACTAACTTGTAGAAAATTTTCAATTCAAAAAAACTAATAAATAGGTCAAACAGTTTTTCTGACACCCGCTGTTACCCTTCATTGTCAGTTAAAAAACCAGCAACTACTTACAAAATTAATCATATTTCTGAACCTTTATTTATTCGTGCTAAACTTAATAATATTGATGTACCAATAACTATTGATACAGGGGCCAATATCTGTTGCATTAGACACACGCTTGTTCCCCGTGAAAATAAAATAATTAAAGAAAACATTATTTTATCTGGCCCAAATAACAACCAATTAACTGTATATGGATCTACAATAATTAAACTTAAAATCGATTCTCATGATTTTGAAACATTGGTATTTATTGTCAAAAATTTAACATGCCATATAATAATAGGAAATAATTTTCTACACAACAATATGGCTATCATCAATTTTCATAATAATACTCTATCATTAAATGATTTAATTACAATACAAACGTACACTAATCTATCTAATACAAATATTAATAATAGTAAAGAGGAAATAGCTGATATATTTCTTGTAGATTCTGACTACTCGATTGCCCACTGCATATCTGCAGACTTAAAAATGTCTAAAGGAATATCCTCTCAAATAAAAACAACATTTGGAAACATAACGCCTCAACTTGAAAAGTTAAACCCACAAATAGGTGACGCAATTCCAATAAAAATCGGAAATAAAATAATTTATCACCTAGTAACAAAGCAAAAATATTTTCATAAACCTAAATATGATGACATAAAGCTTACTATTCAAAACTTAAAAAAATTAATGCAAAAATTACACGATTTCAAAATTGCTACCCCTACAATTGCCACAGGTATAGACAAATGTAATTGGACAATTATCAAACAAACAATTTTTACAGAATTTCTTAACACGAAATTTGTGTTTGAATATTGATATTAAATATTTATTTAAGATTGATATTTAATATCAATCTTCTCATTTGTCATAAAGATAAAACACACATAACGAATAATTGGAAAACTCAAGAACATCAAAATGTTATAAATTTAATACATAACAATTACTATTTTTATAAAACATTAAAACAATTAAATAATATTAACGATAATTCCAATAATAAAATCAAATCACCCATTAATAATCTTGAAAATGCTAAAAGTAATGATAAAAATATGAGTAACATAAGTGAATTAAAAAAAAATAGATTATGATTATAATATAGACATTAATAATACAGAAGATAATAATAAAATAAAATCAGTATTTGTAAATTATAAACCAGGAGAAAATGTCGCGGGAGTTGGAAACTGTGGCATTTATGCTGTATGCAATGCTTTAAATGACAATAAATTAAATAAAATTACTTCCATAGCAGATATCTTACAATTATTGAATATTACACAGCTGCCTAATTATTGGATGTCTGGTGACGAACTAGCCGCAATCGCTGATTATTATAATCACGACACTTATATTTACAATGACACTAATAAAACAGCAATTATCTATCAAAATAAGAATTATAATAATAGGTCCATAATCGTTTTATATAGTGTTGATAAAAACACGCATTGGATTCCGGAAACAAGAGCAGATAAAATGTCAAATAAAGTACCGTCTAATTACATTATCATTAATGATATACATTAATGATATATTATAAAAAAATATCTTAATAATAATGACAACATTGAACCAGTAATTACTAACACAAAAATATCAAACACAATTTCGAATAATTCCGATGACAAAGAAATACTTATGGATAGTGAAGGAACTATAATAAATATATCTCAACATCTCGATAAATATCAACATAAAAAAGTAGTTGAGTTATTAAAAAAATTTATTCATTTCTTTATAACAGACACTTCATACATAAAATGTGCTAATGTAGATCATTGCGAAATCAAATTGAAACCAAATTATACGGACCCTAAATTCAATGCGCCACACAATGAGTATCTCCACAACAACGAGAAGAATTAAAAATACAATTAGACAAATTACTCGATGCAAATATTATTCGCTCAATAATATCAAAATTTGCAGCTACAGCCTTTTTAGTAAAAATAAAAGAAAAATGATCTTATAGACTTGTAGTTTCATATAAAGAATTGAATGATAGAATCGAAACAGATCAATATCGTTTACCTAGAACTACAGATTTATTAAGAGCTCTAGAAGGATCGAAATATTTTTCATCTCTTAACCTCAATAGTGGTTTTTTTCAATTACCTGTAAAAGAAGAAGACCAATATAAACTTGCATTTACATCTTGTCATGGACTATTCACGTTTACTAGAATCCCACAAGGACTAAAAATTAGCTCACGTATCTTTTAGAGAAAACTGAATGAAGCTTTTTCAGAATTATTATATAAATCTCTCGTAATATTATTTATAAATTTATAAAATATAATTTATTAATTTATTTATAGTACAGGAACGCATTGGGTAGCCTATAAAAAATCGGTAAAGAAGTTGAATATTACGATAGTTTTGGAAATTTACCACCACCATTAGAAGTACAAAAATATTTTCATGGATGTGAAATTAATTTCAATTAAAACAGAGAACAGAAATATAATACTAAAAACTGTGGACACTTGTGTTTAAAATTTTTATCATGAATACTATAACATTAAACGGTAACTTGAGCGAATTGACATGCGATATTTTTCCACCGTTGGAAATAGAAAATACTGAACAGATTTGCCTTTTGAGCTTGCAGACAAATAATTCGATACAAATCATAGAACCTGGTTGCAATACTATCGGTTTCCGGGATATCATTAATCAAAATGATAACGTTATTATACCTACGGGATCATATGAGTTAGCTCATTTAGAGTTTATTATAAAAAAAATTATGGCCGACTATGTCAGATGGTTTGAATTAAAAGCAGACAAGCAATCATTAAATTGCATGGTATCATGCAGCCATAGACTTTTCAGTCGAAAATAGTATAGTGCCGTTATTGGGCTTTAGAAATATACTATACACTACTGATGCTACTCATAAATCTGAAAATACAGTTAACATAATGAAAATAAACTGTATAAAAGTAGTGTGCAATTTAATTACAGGCTCATTTTGTGACGGAGCACCAAGTCAGACTATACACAAGCTTTATCCGACTGTTCCTGCTGCATATAAAATCGTAGAGGTACCTAGGCACCCAGTTTTTTATGGTCTTAATACAACTTCAATAAGTAAAGTGAATATTGTACTACAAGATCAAAACAATTGTCTAATTAATCTACGCGGGGAACCAATAACAGTTCGTTTGCAATTATCGCGTGGATATGGCTCTCAAATTTAACATAAATAGTGCTACAATCAAAAAAACTAGCAGTATAGTGTCAACAGTGAAGAAGTCTACATCTAAACCTAATATAATCAAAACCAAGCTCCCGAAAAATAATTTAAATTTTCTTCGTACTTTACAATAATGGATGACTCCTATTTAAACATAACGGCCGACTATGTCGACGATTGTAAAATAACACAAATAAATTATCATTCATTCACTCCGTATTCAAGCGCCGCTTTATCAAACAATGAGGAAATTAGAATTAATATTCAGAACATGGATTCTTACACTTTACCGTGTGAGAGTTATATTTACATAGAGGGAAAAATAAATAAACCGTCCGATGCCGTTTTTCAAATAATGGATTACCATTTTTATTCTCGGAAATGCGATATGAAATAAATGGGATAGAAATAAAAAAATTTAAATCACTTGGAATATCGTCTTGTTTAAAAGCATACTGCTCATATACTCCCAACGACTTGAATAAGCTAGAGAACACTGCTTGGGACTACAATAGATAGCGAAGATAATAAAAATTTTATGGCCAACAACGTATTCACCGGTTGCATTCCTCTTAAACATTTATTCGGATTTTGTGAAGATTATAAAAAAATATTGCTCAATTGCAATCAATATCTGATTTTAAATCGCGCGTCTACCGATATAGATACGATACATGCTGTGGGGCCCACAGTGTGGGCGAAGGCGCTACTTAGCACGTTGATCAAAATAAAAAAATTACAATTGAACTTACTAAGATAACTTGGAAGATGCCTATTATCAAAGTCAGTAATAAAGAAAAATTAAGGCTGATAAAAGTAATAGATTCGTGCGCGTTCAGAACCTGGGATCTCTGCGAATATCCGGTGCTCCCTAGAAATACTTCACATTCGTGGACGGTAAAGTCTAACAGCTTGCTCGAAAAACCAAGATTTGTTTTGTTTAGTTTACAAACAGATCGAAGAAAAAATATAGAAACCGACGCTGAGTGGTTTGATCATTGTCAACAAAAAAACCTTAAGGTTCATTTAAATTCTGAAGTGTATCCATATGAAGATTTTCGAGCTGATTTTAAAAATAATACTACAAGTATACTGTATAATGCTTATACAGACTTTCAAAAATCGTATTATGAAAGATATTATTGCCAACCATTATTATCAAAACACATTTTTCAAAACTATATCCTAATCATTGTACTGGATTTATCGCACCAGAACGATAACGTGAAATCATCTACCGTAGACCTAAGAGAAGAATTTGAAACGGATACAGTTATTCTGGAAAAGACTGTAGACTCTACGCGGCGTAATACAAAACGCAAACAATTTTAATAATATTGTCTAATACAAAAAATTTAAATAAAAACTATAGTGATATTTAAAAACAAGTTTTTTTATTTATTAGAATATATAATTATATACAAGGTCTAAAATTATTAGAGTAATATAGGTTTACAATTTTCTAACATCGCCACTAAACGAATTATAAGTAATAATGTGATCGTGAAGTATTAAACAATAAGCAGCAGTCTTTTTCCGGAATAACTGTATCCGTTTCAAATTCAGCAGATCAGTGGCTTTAAACTCTCCTTTTTATTCTACTGTTATAATACGTAAATATTTAGTAAATATGAAAATAATAAATAATATATGATATATTCCATTCGTATTACATGTAATCAGTGAATATAACGTACACAGACTTCCTGAACAACTATTATTATTACATAATATGGTTAAATACAATCCAAAATTATTGAAAATATTTTCTAAGTTTATCATTTAATATAGTATATGGTTATTTAATATCTCATAGATTAAAATATTATCAAATATTATTAAATAATAAACTATCATTATAATATTCGTTATATTTTCGTATTTTCATGAAAAATATTCATATTAAAGAAATAACACATGGAATATAATACATAAATACATACATAAAATAAACCTACTCAATTGTTTCAATTAGTCAACTTTATGTCAATTAATTGATTTATAATACACCATTTGCTTGATTTATACACTATATACTTATTCACCTCACAGCCTAGTGTGAATGAATATCATTGAGTCTTTAAAGATTACTCAGGTAGTTTAAAAAAAAAAAATAGTAATTAAAAAATATTTCAAAAATAAATTGAATTACTCGATAATTTATTGTTTTAAAAAATAAATATAATCATATCATATATATATATATATATATATATATATATATATATAATTTCACTGAAAAGAAATATTGAGCGGCCTCCTACGTCGTCCATTGAATATTAGGCTTAAGGTTTAACCACTAGCCGCGTTGTACAGTGTTTCTTCTTTCTCGTTGAGGGTTATTGAACAAGGAAGGAACACTTCCTATCAATCCTTCTGCTTCGTCTTCGAGTGTGCACTTAATAGTCCTCCCATATTGAATTTTTTGATTCACCATCTTCACGATATCATAGGGATGTCCTATAACCAGTTCTCCCACCGACATGAATCGAACGTTGGATTGAGTGATCAGTCTCTTTTTTAAGTCCTCCATTTTAGATGCTATATAAATGTATCACATATTTAATACACGCCTCTCAAATATAAAATATATACATGCATGCATAACATACAAATCATCAGTTTATCGTTGCTAGTGTTGTTATATTATTATAATTTATAATATATAGTCGACATTGAATTTAAAATATATATTATATTTCCAATATATTTCATACATATCATTGTTTCATCATATCAATGCAGTGAGTTTTAGAAATCGTATGTTCTTAAGAAGGACGATGGTGACCTCGGTCATGGTGGAGGCGTCATGTTAGACATTCTTGATATCCCAATTTCCGTTAATGGTGATGACAACGACGACGATGAGGGAGAATATGAAGTAACCCAATCATTATCGATAATTGTTGTAAGAGCCTCAGTAGCCTGTAAAAAAATATAATAAATGAATAAATAAATAATAATTCATAATTAGATATTTTATTTTTAAAATGTATAATATTTCTTACCACATTATGCTGAAATAACGGTAATGTCCGCTCACCACTCATTCTATAGAGTCCGCACACGTCTTGCCCGTACCATAGGCGTGCCAGTAGCCCCACAGTCAGTGATTTTATCTTATTAGCATATCCCGGATCATCATAACCCTCACCCCGATCAATTGAATGTTTGAAGTCCTCGTGCATATTCTCGATACATGACTTGGTTTCCTCATACATTGTCGGGCTGTTACCATAGGTTGTATTCAGATACCTGTACTATGTACATGGCGATACATAACTTTTATGACTATTAATAAATCAGCAATAACCTCGAGGATAAAGGGGGAACTATCTACGTCTTAAACTCAAACCACCCTATAAATAATTACTGAACCGTAGACGCGTTGGAAAAAAAACAAAGCTAGACCGACCATAAAAATATTTAAGAAATTAACATAAGAAGTTCTGAGAATTGAATTACAGAAATCGTAGACCTAAGACGAGCAAGTAATAAATATAATAAATAATGAAACAAGCTCAGGATTACGTGAGGGTATGACCATCCGGTAACAAGCCGACAATACTGGAATTATGAAGATAATAAATACGGCCTCGAACGACCAGTGATTCCGAGAAATTATCTAATTAAATTAGAACGTATGAATTAAATAATATAATATCATTTTTATGATATTATATTATATTAATAAAAATATGAAATACTGGAATTATGATAATATATGAACTAGTCGCATCCGGTGAGTTATCGCCACTCGACGACAAAGCGTGGGCAGATGGCATTTCCTGGAACTAGCATACACGATAAAACAAATAAGGTCAATGTTATCTTGATAGAATGACGTAGGTACCGATAGGAGGAGTAGCCAATATATAAGCAGTGTTAGGAACAGATAACAAAAAAATCATCTGGATAAAGATAAAGATAACAACAATAAATTTTATCTAAGATACAGATAAAAGATAAACAAATTAAATTCATCTAACAAAAAGATAAAAGATAAAAATATTTTATCTAGATAAATAACAGATAATTATAGAAATTAAAATTAAAACAACTAGGTAATTAAAA
>JACXSJ010003696.1:0-12314 GCA_014851325.1 Pentalonia nigronervosa | reverse complement strand
TTTTGTTAAGTTTACAAACATTTAATTCATTCCCGAATATAAACGGAACTAATAATAAATTTGAAATGAAAATATCAGATGAAAACGAAAATATGGTACTGTGTTATATTAAACTGAAAGAGGGGTGATATGAAATTGAAGATATAAAATCTCAAGTTAAAGAACAAGTGGATTTATTTAATAAAAAAATGGGTCAGAGTTAACATTTGACATTTCAGTTAATCCTCATGATTTTAGATCGTATATAAAATGTAATGGAATATTGAAGTTTGATATTCTAAATAGTATACCATCAGTATTTGGGTTTGAAGAACGAGAATATATGCCAGAATATGAAACTCATCGATCGGAAAGAGTTCAAAATAAGATTTTTTTGTCAAATGCACAATAATTCTATATTTCTTTTAAATATTGCTTCACTTTTAGACCCACGTTATAAAAATGTTTTTGATGATGATAGTGATATTTTAATTACCTTAAAAGATTTTATTATGCATCAATTAAAAAATTATGAAGATTCTTTAGTTAATGATTCTATTAATCAATCAAACTTTATGGTATCTGCTTTAGATATTTTATTTCCTCAAAATGACAATAGTGAAAATATCAATCAATAAAATGAGTTTAAAAAAACGAATGGGCCTCGGCATAATAATAATATTATAATCTGATATTGCACAACAACATTAAGGAGCAATATGGGTATTTTATTAGAATTATATTAATTGTCCGCCCTTTTCGCAGTTGTTCGTAGCGCCTGTAACAATGAATATTTTGTAGGAAATAAAATAAATTATACATATTTTTTAATGGGTGGTTTGAAAAGCACCATTGAGAAATAACAATGCGAAAGAAAAATAATGTTATTATTAAATATTTCGGATAAAATAAATAGGCCGTATATTCATTTGAAGTAACAAGCTACAAGTTCAATAGGTATCTGTTCTATATACAATATTAAAATATATTATTACAGACAGACGTATCAAAAGTCTGTTTCGGTTATTAAAATGTGAATAGAGCTATTTTGTATATTTTATTATTATTTTTTTTTTATGGACTCCCCATATTATATTTTTATAAACATTTTCACTGCCTTACAATCGATGTACCTTTTTTTTTTATTTATTTGTAACCTGAAATACACATGGTCCACACTAGAAACACAAAAGAAAGAAATTATATATCTCCAGTATGGAGATGGCTTGTTCTACGCAGTCTTACGAATTTTAACTTAAAGTTATATTAAAATTCAACCATAAATCTGATAGATAATGTCGGTGTCAGCTTTCTCTATATTATATTGTATTGAATATTGAAAGTGACCACGAGTGGAGTTCGATTTTTTCCAAAACCAATAAAGATTATATTATCTGTATAAAGACTGTCACATTGATTATTGTGGCTTTTCATTTTTGTAAATGTTTTATTTATTTACATTTTTTCAATACTTTAAACCTAAACGATTTTTTATTAAAGAAAACGTCTTGGATCAAGACAATATGCAAATTACTCTCAGGAAACGTTGCAAGAATATTTATAAAATGTAATTTTATGTCATTAAAAGGAAATCACTCTAAACCTGTTGGTTGCTTTAATGTATTTACTGAAGCCGAAGAAAAATCTTTTGTATAACATTTAATCAAATTAGCAGATTGTGGTTTTCCCGTCGTAGAATCTGTAATCTTAAAAATTACCTTGGAGAAAAAGGCGTCAAAATAAATATATTTAAAAATAATCTCCCGGAATATAAATAGATTACATCATTTTTAAATCGGCATAATAATCTTTCTTTGCGTATTAGTTTAAAAATCAAAGGAATCAGAGCTGAAGTTGGTATTGATAAAATAAATTCATATATGGATAATTTAAGTGCCGTATTAAAAAATGTTCCACCATCTAGAATATGAAACTATGGCGAGACTAATCTTAGTGATGACGCGGGAAACAAAAAAGTTATATGCAAAAGTGGAATGAAATATGTAGAAAAAATGTGTAATTTTAGTAAGAGCTAAACTTCAGTTATGTTCTGTGGCATAGGCGTATCTAGACCTTATTCGCAGGTCATGCACAGCAGTGGCATATTCAGGGGAAGTAGGTTTCTGCACCCCCCACCACCCCCTAAAAAAAATTTGGTTTTGGTTTTGGTTTTGACCTCCAAATTTCTTAATAAGCTTTATCATTATTAATTATTATCTAATAATTCGGAATAAAAAACAATATTCCTTTTATTAGACGAATAAAATAAAAAGGCAATATAAAATTGTATTTTAAAATATAATTAATTGTAATACTTTTTACAAATTTTTTTATGTTCACAAATGGTCTTAATACTTAATATATATTATAATTCTAAATGTCGTTTTGTTGGTATCATCTCTTTAAATTCCTCGATAACTTCGTTTAATTAATATTTGTTGTCATCTGTTGTTCTATGAATAGAAACATTAAAGCGTCAAGTCTTTCTTGAGTCATGGTGCTGCGGAGTTTTGTTTTTACAATTGTCAGCTTAGAAAAATGCACGTTCGCATGAACAATTTGTTACCGGAATAGTGGTAAAAAGTACTATTACTTTATAGAAGTGAAGAAAAATACAAGTTCTATTATTTGAATTTAGAAAATCAATACATTGATGAAGTGTTTTAGAAGTGGTTCCAGATAGTATATTAGGTAAATTTTTAAGTAACATAAATTCAACTTGAATTTGCTCACTATCGATTCCAAATACATTATTCAAATACAATAAATCTTCTTGAGATGGCTCAAGTATTAATAAATTCGTAACAGCAAGTATAAGTTTTAATGTTTCCTGATTAAACCGATCATTCAAACCATTAAACAAATCATCTAAAACAACATTAAAACTCGTAACTTTCATCTCTTCTTTTTTCATGCATGCAAAATATTGATTTTCCGATGATTGATCAATTTTTGAAGAGATTTTTCTTTTTTTTACTACTTGAAGAATGATCTCTCTAGTTTCTGTGCAACACTCAACTGTCTCATTATAAACTTTTTTAAATAAGTTGTCATCTGATCTTCATTGAGATATGCTCAGTTTTAGTGATTTGATCATATTTAGAGAATTTAATAAATCTAAATCCTCAGCTTGAAGACATGAATTAACTTTAACAATGAGTAATAACAGAGGATGTATCATATTAAGCGCAAAAATGAATTCAAATGTTTGTAATTGCATCAGTAAACCTCTTGACTTTGATCTAACATTTGGAATTTTAGTTGTGTCGCAGATATTTTGGATTGCAGAGATAATGGCCAAATAATTATTTTTTACTGCGGCGACAGCTTCAAATCGACACGCCTATCATGTTGTAGAAATAGAATTTAGAGTTTTAAGAGTTAAATTTATTTCTTTAGCTACTTTTTCTAATGTAGCGTGTCGAATACAACTACCTTCTATAAATGAGTACAAAAATTGTATTGTACCAAAGAAATCAAAAACTATTCGATTCTTTCGGCCAATAGAATCTATCAATACTAAGTTTAGGCAATGTGCATGACAATGGACATAGAATATTTTAGAATTTATTTCTTTGCATTTTGATTGGACACCGTTAGAGAATCCCGCCACAGTAGCGGCTCCATCAAAGCACACAGCAACTACATCCAACCAGCTGAGACCCAATTGTTTCTCTACAACGGAACTTAGAGAATCAAAAATAGACTGCGAATCTACTGCTGTTAGTCGCATCATGCAAACAAAATACTCAACTGGTGAATTGATTATATCATCATAATATCTAACAATAACTGACATCTGTTCGTGATGGCCACAGTCACTAGTTTCAATTTATTTAATATTGATTTAATTAATTTAATACTAACAGATTTCCAACTTTAAAAATCTATAATTTTTATATTTATACAAATATTTTAGGCAAGAAAGTTTAATTTTTAATTTATATACATATTTATGTGTATTCTTGTTAAATTTGAGAGTGTTAAATTATCTTTAAATAGTTTTTATATTGCTTCAAACAATGTCCATTAGAATGGACATCCGGCTGTTTTTATTAAAATACCAGCAGTGTCTAGTTATTTGATATTTGTAATGATGTTTATAAATTCAAATATCTATACTTAGGGAAATACCTATTGTGACTTAGTTCATTTTTATAATAATAATATTATATGTCAACAACAAGTTATTTTTATATTGAGCATTCTAGGTGTTTATTATTTAATAAGTCTCTATCGTAAATAATTCAAATAGTATTTACAGTTTAAACATTGAGTTAGTGACAGTATATTAGGTTCAGTGTAGACGTGCGTTGTGCGTACTGAATCTTTTTCTAAGTCTTAATATGATTCGTTCAAATTTACCTAATGACGCAATATTAGAACTCATTAATAATGGGAACATGTCAGAATGTGACATTGACTTTGATGCAAGTGGAGATGAAGATTATAGTATACCAGATCCACTAGGAGCAAACGATGACATTGCAATGGATATTAACGAACTTCTGGAGGAAAACGATAAGTATTTTAGTCAGTTTTCAAATTCAAATATTAATGCTGAGGATTTATTCGTTGATTCAAATACCGAACATACCGAAACGTGTGTAACTAACAAATTACGTAGTCCTAATACTAATTTGCATAGCACTAACTCTTCTTTAAATATTAGTGTACCACCGATTAAGTATGTAAATAATATGAAATGGGAGAAAAAAAAAGGTTTAAAAAAAAAACAAAAAGAATCCAACCTGATGACTAAAATGATTACGAAAGAACCGGATGGACACCAATTGATTATTTCAATCAGTATATAAACAACGCAGCAATTAAAAATGTGGTAGATTGTACTAATATCAGAAGTGTTAAAGAAACTGGCAAATCAATTAATACTACATTATACGAAATGAAATGTTTTATAGGTTCAAATATGTTCATGTCGAGTTTAGGTTACTCGCGAATGCGAATGTATTGGCAAAAAAAAAACAAGAGTACCTACAATTAGTAATTCTATATCTAGAGATCGCTTTTTAGTAATTTAAAAATTTTTAAAAGTAGTGAACGATGATGATATTTCAAATAACAAAAAAAAAGAGATGCATTTTGGAAAGTTCGTCCGTTTATAGAGTGTGTTAGAAGTGGTTGTTTAAGATTAGTACGTGATGTAGAGTTATGTATTGACGAACAAATGATTCCTTTCACTGGCAATGCTAAAATGAAACAGTTCGTTCGCGGAAAACCGAACCCAACTGGACTTAAAAATTTTGTTTTAGCAAATAAAAAAGGATTAGTGTTGGACTTTTGTATTTACCAAGGAAAAGGAACGACATTTGAAACAAACAGTGAATACTTTCTTACTATTGGAGAATCTGTTGTCGTTCATTTATCCCAAACTGTTCCACCGGGATCATGTTTATATTTTGATAGATTTTTTACAACTCAAAGAATTATGGATATTTTGAAAAAAAAGAAAATTTTTTGTACGGGTACAGTCATGAAAAACAACATACCTAAAAATATTGATGTATTATCGGATAAAATCTTGATGAAAAAACCTCGAGGTACTTCTGTACAATATGTCCGAGAAGACAAAAAAATATGCTTGGTTAAATGGTTTGATAATAAACCCATACACTTACTTTCCACTGAAAATGGTAGTGCTACATATAGTATATGCAAACGTTGTGATAATAAAAATAAAAAAAGAATCGAAGTTCCAATTCCTCAAATTGTTAAAAATTATAACGATTATATGGGTGGTGTTGATCTTTGCGATCGTATGATATCATTTTATCGTATGAAAACAAGAACCAACAAATGGACCATACGAGAAATTTTTCATTTAATCGATTTAGCTGTTGTTAACAGCTGGATACTATATAAACAAGACCAAATAAAAAAGGAAGTTCCAGCTAAAAAAATACATCAACTATTAGATTTTGAAATTCAACTATCAAATGAATTATTGGAGTATGATGAGAATAGTATTGATTATCAAGAACATTCTGGAAGGCATAATTCATTACGGTCAAAAGAAAAAAGACATAAACGTTAACGAAAAATATATCAAATATTAGGTATATTTATGTTGAAATAATTAACTTGTTTGAAATCCTTTTAGGTGCTGAACATTTACCAGTGATGAAGGACATCAAAAATTCATCAAAGTGTCGTTATAAAGGATGTAAAAAAAAAAAACAAAGATTCAATGCAGCAAATGTTCTATGTATTTTTGCATTACCACAAACAATAATTGTTTTTTTAATTTCCATTCAATATAATTTAAATTCATATTTTATTTCAGCTTCATAGTTTATGAAGTTCAAATATTATCTTATCTATATAAAGGTCATAACTTAAGGTTTTATCAAGGGAATTTTATTTTTATTTTATGTCTAATAACAGTTACTATTATTATTTTATGTTAATTATTCAAATAAAGGTATCAACTATAAAACCTTAGTAATTATTGCTAATACCTTAATAGACAAGTTATTACCAACATTAATATTTTGTTGTAGTAACAACTACCCAATGTCCATTGTAATGGACACTTATCGGCGTGTATTATATAAGTGATGGGAGAATAATAAAAATGTTTATAATATTTATTTTTGTTCCTTATCATATCTATTTTGAGGTTATAACATCATATAATACAAATTGAAAACAAATTATGGGCCGGCACTTGTTGGGGGGGGGGGGGGTAAATAAAAATGTCCATTGAAATGGACATCAGGCACATAGGATTACAAATGTTATTTACAGGTCAGGCATTTTAGGGAGTAATACAAATTGTCCATTAAAATGGATATTAGGCGCCAGGAGGATATTGGAAACCAGTATAATATCTGAAAAATACAGTATAATAATTATAAATATGCGCGTTACTTATTTCATTACTCATTAATTATTGACTTGTATGTTTGTACAATTTTTCAATTTTTCATGTGTGAACTGTAAACTCTTTATTTAATTTCTGATTTTTTTACTCTACCTAATGTAAATTATTATTTATTATATTAATATATTAATATTAAAAATGAATAATACAAAAGTGAAAAGTGAAGCCGAAAAAATTAAAGTAAAACGTGCAGCAGAACTCAAAATTATTGGAAATGATCCAAAACAAAAAAAGTTGTATTTTATAGACCAAAAGTTGTCAGTTGAGTCTTCTTTAACTACAACGTCAATAAAGGTAAGTAAAAATGAATAATACATACAGTGATGTAAGTATAAAAATTTGGGCCGAATGCGAGCAATAAAAAGGCCCTTTTCGTATTCATTTTTAAATATAGAAAATTAAATAAGAAAATAGAAACATATTTTTATGATATAATTTATATTTAAATATAATTGTAATAGGTAAGTAATAATAATAAATTGTATATTATTGTTTTATAGTTTTTAAATAATATATAATCTATTATTACGCATGTAGGTACCTGAACAAAAAATAATATTTATGTAAGTATCTAATATAAGTCTTAGCACAAAACATTGTGTTTAAATACATTTTTTTTTATGATATAATATATGTACCTATAGAAAATTATATAATTTTAATCAGGTATTTTCCATCATTGATTTTATATTATTATACTCGTATATATATATATTATGTATATTAAAAATTTGAAAGTGTATGTAATATATTTGTATATTATAACCACATCTAAAAATTATTTATTTTAGGAAGTTATTAAAAATATAGAAAATTCAGAGCAAACAAATTTAGAAGCTGAAGTATTTTTGCTATTATATTCTTCTTTCAAATTAAATAGTAATGCGAATGTGACTCAGAAATTAGATTTTATAAAAAAACATCCAATCCAACCTACCCATACCAAGAACATAAATTTTGATTTTAATAAAATTTATTATAGAACTGTTTCTGGAAAAAAGATACATAGAAGTTGGCTATCTATTTTAGTTGAAAATAATAATTTTAAGGCAATGTTTTGTCCAATATGTATAGCATTTGGTTCTGAATTAAGTAATTTTTCAAATAATAATGGTTGTACAAATTTAAAATCTATGTACTCTGCTATTGAACGACATGAAAAGTCTACTCTACAGATGAATGCAGTTGAAGGATATTTCCATGCTTCAAAAGAAATGTCCATGGAGTATCTTGTCAATAAAAACATGATGTCAATAAAGAAAAAAGAAGTGGAAAACAATGTTCATGTACTCAAAGTAACTTTTGAAATTGTAAAGTTTCTTGGTCGTCAAAACTTATCATATAGAGGATCTGCTTCCACTGAAACACTATCCAATTTTGATGATATCACACTAAATAAGGGTAATTTTTTAGAGATGATCCAATTTACAGCCAAAACAGACGTAGTATTGCATGAACATTTGCGACGAACTATTAAAAACAGTAAGATTAGAAAACAAAATTTAGAAGACAGAAATAAAATGCACTCAAAAGGAAGAGGCTCATTGGTTACACTATTATTTAAATCAACTGTTGATAAAGTAATTTTGGGAATAATGAAGTCAATGAGAAATAAAATTAAAAACGAAATAGGCCAATAAAAATTTAGCATTCAAATGGATAGTACTCAAGATATTGGTGCAATGGATCAAGCTTCAATTTGTATTCGTTATATTTTTAATGGTGATATAAAAGAACGACTTTTTGCAATTGTGCAAGTAAAAAGTTCTAAAGGTAAAGAGTTATATGAATTACTTAAAGATTGTTTTACAAAACATGGACTTATATTTAGTAATGTTATCGGTGAGTCATTTGATGGAGCAAATAATATGAGTGGTGAATTTTCGGGTCTTCAGGCTTATATAAAATCTCAAAATGAGAAAAGTGGATATGTATGGTACTACAATCATTTTTTAAATTTATGTTCAGTTGACATTTGTAAAAATATTGATTCTAAAACCTTTTTTGGACTTTTAAACCGTTTGGCAATATTTTTTAGCAATTCTTATAAGAGAATGAATATTTGGAAAAGAGAAAATACTAAAAATAGCAATATTGGAACAGATAAATTAAGAAAATTACATAAGGTGGCTGAAACCAATACAAGATGGTGGTCAAGACACAAGGCATTAGAGTGGATATTTCGGGAAAATTGTTTATTTCCTACAGTTATAAGTGTGTTATTTTATATTTCAACAGATTATTCATTTGACAATAATACTACATCTGAAGCCAATTCTTTATTAAAAAATATGCGTGAATTTAAAAATATACTTACTGCTCATATATTTTTAGAAATTTTCAAATATGTAAGACCCACTTCTGATTATTTACAGACAAAACAATTGGATTTTATTTCAGTTTGGAGAATGGTGGAGAATACTATGAAAGATATTAAACAAATTGAAATTAAAGATATTATAAAAAAAGCAAAACAGTTTGCTGTTGATATGAATGACAATCTATCCAACTTAGAAATACCAGAAAATATATTTGTAGATAATAAATTTCAAGAAAGCCGACGGGTAAAAAAGAAAAGGAAACAGTTTGATGAGAATACTGAAGATGAATCATTTACACAACCAATTGATACATTTTGAGTACAAACATTTCAACAAATAATTGATCAATTAAACATGAGTTTTAAAGAAAGGTTTTCAGCTAATAAAGAATTAATTACCGATGCACAATTATTGCATTCATCTTATTTTAATGGTTATTTAAAAGAAAATTTTCCAAAAAATGGATTACAAAAATTAGCAAGTTTAGCTAATATTCCTCACAATATATTTATTGAAGAACTTATAGCGTTCGCTAAAATATATCCATCAATGATTCAAACTATTCCAGAGAGAACTAAACCTATTTATGATGATGATTATTCAAGTGATGATGATTTTTACATTGCTGAAGATAATAAAAATCAAAACAAATGTTCTGGTTGTTCAAATTGCTGTTTCAAATTGCTATATAAATTCAACGTGCATTCTGTTGCTTATACAAATTTATTTTTAGCATATGAATATATTTTAACTTTATCATTTATACAAGTTAATTATGAAAGAATCTTCAGCAAATTAAAAATAATTAAAAATAGATTACGTTCTTCTATTGGACAAGAAAAATTAGAGTCATTTATGTTGATGAGTGTTGAAAAAGAACTTCTCGAAGATGTAGTTTTTAATGAAATACTAAATGAAGTAAAAGAAAGTTCTACATTAATGAAAAATATTTTATGTTAAAAATAAATAATGGTGTTAAATAAAAATTAATTAATAAATTAATATATTAATAAATATATTAATGTAATTATTTGTTATTTTTTATAATTAATTGAGTATAGGTAACTTATTCATGTAAGTATAAGATTACATCTATATGTTTATTATATGAATAAACAAGATTAGGGCTCGTTACTTTGACTATTCTCCCTGGGCCGATTGTGCCCCAGTCTGCCTCTGCTTATGTGGTGTATAAGGCTGAAAATATGTGGACAACTTGGACAGTAGGTGGACCAGAACATGCTAGCTATAATCGTACAAAAAATGGTTGATTTGACTCCATGACTTGAAGATTTGTTTGAGTTTAGTTTCTTGAAAGAAATAAAGCATGAAAATGGACCAGTTGTTTTAATAGCCGATAATCTTTCTTCACATAATAATGTTAAAGTTCTTCAACTCTGTGAATAAAATAATATTAAGTTTGTGTGTTTACCCCCCAATACAACTCATATCACCTAGCCACTAAATGTTGCCTTTTTTGGTCCAATAAGGAAATTATGGAAAAGTATTTTAACAAAATGGAAAGAATCAAAATCAGGATCAATGTATCCAATAATTCCTAAAGATTTATTTCCTACTCTTTTAAATGAACTAATCCATAGACTAGAAGAAAATTAACCTTTTTATTAGGTTTAAAACATAAATTGTTAATTTTTTTTTATTAAAAAAATGTTTTTTGTTATTATTTTAGCTAATAAATGTTGATATTTTGATTGCTATAATACTTGTTGTATACTAGTTTACTATAACATTGGCCCTAATCATAAATTACACAGTTTATAATAAATTTACTCGTGTGGGACATAGATACTCCAAATGCAGACAACACTGGCTCAAATTTTTGAAAAAAATTATAAGTTATTCAAATGCCGATAATTTCAAAATGACTTGTAATATATAGTAGTTGATTTATATTTTAGAAAAAAAAATATAAGGTACCAAATTTCACAAATATTTACCACAATACATAAAAGAAGTATGAAATCTGGACCAATGATACCCCATTTTACAGTATATATTTTACTTTTTTGCTCTCACCCGCTCACAATGTTTTAATAGACATCACTCGGTCACCCGGGTCGTCTATATAGACTCAAACGTAAGCACACACATACCGTCGGGAACGCTATACTCAGGCCCGTCGCTAGAGCATAAGCAGGTTAGGCCATTGCCTAAGGGCGGAAACATTTTCAATGAAACTGGGGCGACATTTTTTTATGATGGAAAATTCGTTGTATTAAATTGTTTTAGTAGTTGGCAATCAATAATAAATCCGAAAGATGAATATCACATTTCAAAACAATACTATAGTGATATAAAAGAGCAATTTGAGTAGTGGGTATCTATTATCCTATCTAATGTTGTAGTTGTACACAATATATTATTATTTAATATTTATCTATATATAATACACGGCCACACGGTTTTCAATGTTGACCGGCTGCGCGCTGGTCTGGAATTGCCATGATATTATCTTATCGTAGTGTCGGGGCATTTGTCAGATAAAAATAGAAAACCTTAATAATTACAACAACGTTTTTTGATTTACAATCATTCGGTCGACAGTCGTCACTCGTCAATAATAAATATAATACCAACTATTAGTTATTTTTTACGAATAGTATCAAACATTCAAACGGGCAACGACAAAGAAATACAAGTAAGTAAGTACATATTATAATCATGATAATGTTATGAACTAACACAATAATTTAGGAATAAAATAAAGGTACTCAAAGTCAAGTTTAAAAAGGTTAACTTATTGTATTATTTAAGCAAATTAGTTATATAAAATTGTACGTCTTAACTATACTTGGCGTGTCGATAAACTGACTCGTTGTTGTATACCTTGAGACTCCGCCGAGTAATATAATCAAAAGGCTCTGTCAGCGAATTCCTATTTCCCGACGATACACAACAACCGTTTCCTTATACTGTATTATTCAGCATTCGAATTTATGGTTCAGGGGTTCGTAACACCCCCCAGACTAAATGAGACACGGGGGTCTTATGATCCACGTGTTTCATCCAGTTGTCTCAAAAAAAAATTAAATTAAAATGAATAATGTAAATGTTCCGAGATGTTGGTGAAATAGTCAGTTCTATCGCTT
>JACXSJ010003695.1:0-20381 GCA_014851325.1 Pentalonia nigronervosa | reverse complement strand
TCAAAAGCAACGGAGGTATTAAAAACATTGCAAGAAAAGGACTTCCAACACTGTTTTAACCAATGGAAAATTAGAATGGAGCGATGTGTCAAAAGTGGGGGGAGTATATAGAAGGGGAAAAATGTTAAACCATTGAAAAATATTAATAAAAAGTTTTTACAGAGAAAATCTCGTTATTTAATAGCCACACCTCGTATGCGTACTTTAAATATAGAAATAATGTAATTGTGGTTAAAAAATCACATCTTGTATATAGGTACACGTGGTAATGACGATTCATCTCTTGCGTATATAATTTATCCACGGGGCCCAATAAATATTTATTATAATGAATACAGATTAAACGCGATTAGCGAATACGGACAAAATTGAAAACGTTTCTATTGCTACGGCGGCGTGCATTATTCGATTCGATATACAATTTAAAATAAAATAACTATTCATCATATTATTACTGCAGCTGCAGTATTATTTTTCTGTGTCCGGGCGATTTACGTTCGCAGCTTTCTCCACTTGAATTATTCTTTCGGTAACGTGTAAGACTAGAAACGTATGATAAATAAATAGAGGATAAAAAATTTCGTATAATATTATTGTGGTTCTGATTTGTGTTTTTCGGTCGACGGTGCTAAAGCAATAAACGCTAAACCGTTTTTGTCCCTTAAGTTCTTTTCTACAGTTGACTAGATTTATGTCAGATATATTTTTTCCTCCAAGTACCTACCGACCTTATTGTACTGTTTTTAAAGATAGGATTGTATTAAAATTATTATAGTACTAGGTGGATAATCCAAGACCATTTAAGTTTATTAAAAAATATTACCTAAAATAAATAAATATTAACTTTTTTACATTTTGTTAATTTCATTTTTTTTTTAATTTGTATTTCGTACACATTTTTTTTTTTTAGATATTATTTTTATTTTTTTTTTTTTTTAATTAAAAAGTATAATATTTACTGTCTTAATTCATTAATATAATATTTATGAACCAACCATCGAAAAATAAAATATTGCATAATATTATACTCATTATACAATCTTAAGATACAACAATGTAAGGCACAAGGCTATCCCTCAAATTTCATATTCATGATTTGGTTTACTGATATAATATTAAAAATATTTTTTAAAATATAACAACTACATTGAAAAAAAACAAATAATAATTTAATTACTAAAAATATCAGAAGTTTGATTAGTATATTACACGACCAGTGTTTTAATTAACGTTATAAGTATATACATTTAAATAAATTAAAAAAAAAAAAATCTAAAACATTATAATTAATGTTATGTGAGTGTAACTGATTTAATACGTTTATACTTTATTAAAATTTGAAAACTATTGTAAAATTATTACTTAATATAATTCAATGAAATTTAAAATAAGTGTAAAATGTATAGTAAAAGTACAAATTAGAGTTTCAAAATAAATATCATACAACAAAAATAAGTTTAAATCGTATTACTATAATACGATTGAAAGTTATTTTTGGTTAGGGATTTTTTTTAATTCTCAAAAATACTTACTCGTACACCACTTTAATCGAATTGACTTATCCTCAAGAATATCGAATCCTCGAATCTTGTGAATAATAAATAAAAAAAAAAAAAGAAACATGTATAAAAGAAAGTGGTCGTTAAACAAGTGGCTAGAATTTACTGTATATTTCAAATACGATGAAAGTCCTAGAAAGTTAATGGGATTTCCTTTAAGATGGACGTTTTAGAAAACAGAGTAAAAGATTACTGACGAAGGGTAAGACAGTGACTTTCCTTTGGAAAAGGTGCGAATACCCTTGGGACCGAACCGAGAGAATTCTTGTCCATATTTCTTTTAAGAAATAATTGAGAATTCAAAATCCAGCGCACTGGAACTCTGTATTGACTAACAGCGATTTTCCTTCTTTTCTATATATTCTACCCACTCCATTAATTGAATTGTGTATTTCCATTTGACAAAACTGCTGAGCCCACCACATTCCTATTTCACGGACTTTTCTATTGTATAATATGATATGCAATTTATTGTTTTTATTCATTTCAACCATATGCACCGATACATTTGTTTTAATATCTGCAGCTATTGTCTTTCATCATCATGCAGATAAAACATTATCCATAAAGCATAGTATTATATTGATTTCATACGTGGATTAACAACATAATTATATTAAACATAGTAATTTATAAATGATAAAAAGTTTAATACAATTTTCAAATATCATAAATGTTCATTTATTTCACTAGATATTTATGGAATAATATCATATTTTATAATAGAAAAATTACACACTGAAAAAATAATATGATATAAGTGCATTTCATTTTATATTTAAAATTTAATTATGTTTTTTGCATATTAAAAATATCCGCAGTAAAATAATTTAATCTATTGTTAAATTAAATTGAACAATTGATAGAATTTTTAGTATACAAAAATATTATTTGGTGACGCGATTATTTAAAATCTATTCCAGTATTGTAAGTTATCATTTCATCAAAAGATAATGTATTCTATTTTTTTTTAATTACTGAGTAGATTAAATTCTAAAACGACTAAAACTGCTTTTAAATTATTTAACATTAAACACAGAGTCACAAAAAGACATTTTATTTTGTATTTTCTACTGAAATGTTAATTTAAAAATTGAATTTTTTAAATTAATAAATAAATAAATAATAATGATAATTATTAATAATAAAAATAATCAATAATATCTAACAATAAAAAAAAACTAATACGATACACACTATGAAATAAAAAATATAGTATCGAACAATAGGGCTTAAATTAATCAAAGGTGTTGAATATTCACATACAACTTGTAATGAAAACCATATAAAAATATATTTTATATGGAAAACTATCCTCATAAATGTAATAATAAACAATACATGTTTAAGTATAAGTTTAATTTCTTTATCAAACGTTAAATTTATTATTTGTTTTTTAAATCCATAGAAATTTATAAGACTTCGATGATGCAAAGACACATCTAAAATAATTGAGGTATAGTGTAAATTATGGGTTTAATATTTTTATCACTTAAGTGATATTCAAATGAGATACGATTTTCCATTATGAACTATTTAATGATAAAGTCAGATGAATCGTATTGATGTGTTATGTTAACGAAATACATCAATAGAACCTGTTAGGTTCTAGTTAAATGTGGCGTTGGTAAATAGAAATATCAAAAAAATAATTGATTATACCAAAATTATCATTATTTATATTTTATATTGGTCAATGATTTTGAATTTTGATACCCGCCCAAATGCATGTAATATGTAAATATAATATAAAATGGTACAAACATAATATATTATTATGTATATTAATATGTAAATTATATTATTTTGAAAATGCTTTAATTTGTTTTGTATACAAATATATTATTTTTATCTCTTCAAACTTAATTAACATTTATGGAATCTCTAACGTAATGACTTTGGTTTTATTACGATATATGTAAACGTACTCTCGACATATAATTTAGTGCACTATTATCTCCATTGGTAGATTTTATGAACGTCTAAATCTGTGTACGTAAAACAAATGTATAAGTTATTTAAAATTCTTATACATTTTAGGGCAAGCAATAAAATATGTATACCATTCCGGTGTTATATTTGTGAATACAACAAATTCTGACGTTTCTGATGTATATGGTCTTAAATTAAGCTGTTGTTACAAGATTTCGCTCTTAGGATCCTTTATTTTTTTTTCACTCGCCCGGCATACAGTTTTTCGTATATTTAAGTATTATGGTTGTTTTAAGATTAGTGCAAAAACAGTAAACAGCACCAACCACTTAACCCAACTCATAAAAACCTTATTCATTCATCTAAAAGCGATAGCTATTCTATTAGATAATATTACATACACTGTTACGTAATTTACTCAAAATATAATATAATATTATATGTTTCTATGTAACGGCATATTATTACTATTATATTTATAGTTTTTAACTATAATAATTGTTGTTTGAGTACTTCCAAATCAATAGAATATTACTAACCTGTGAGCTTTTTTGTTATAAACTAAAGAAAAGTCTTTGATCATGAATTAGTTCATTAGATATTTATTTATTTATTATATTATTGAGAGTACAGTTTTTTTTTTTATCTTGTTCTTCCTTCGTATTAGACTTTTAACCCATTTAAGTCGAATGTTTGTAACTTCAATTAAATTAATTTTTGTATGCAGGCAGGTATTTAATTAATAAAAAGTGTTAACTTAAATGTTTATGATTATTTAGTACAATTATCGTTTAAATTGCTTAAGTACAAAAAATTTAATTATTACGTTTTTTTTTTTATATTAAAATGCATTTTAATGTCTTAAACTTTTATTAAATATTGTACATAGGCGTATAAAATTTCTTCTCAATGTTATTATTATAAAATTATGAATTTAATTTTTTGCGGATTAGCTAAAATAGATTTGCTTTGTTGTTGGTTTAATTTCAATATTATAATAAAAGTTTGACTTATTGACTATTTGATCAATTAACTAACTAGTATATTAATAATTTTGAATACAAAATTATGAAAAATTCATATAAATATATTATTTTATATTTTAAGTAATAATTTTTTTTTTTTTGAGAAACGAGGTAATTGATTAACCGATTTTGATAACAAATTCGTTTGAGTACCTAGGTAATATTAATATTATAATAGAAAGTACTGTTAAAATAACTGACCGTAATAAGTTTGAAATACATAAATATTATAGGTAATATATATATATATATATATACGTATACGATATATATAGGAAAACATAAAATAAAACGAAGTAGTAGTATATATTTAATATAAGGTTCAACTTTATCAGCAGTTAATTTGTAAAATATTAGGTTTTATTTGTGTAGCATATTAATACTGTAAATTAACTACCTAATTGTATTTTAAACTCTTCAGTGTAATTTTATAAAATCTACCTTTAGATTTTTTTTTATCGTTTGCAACTTTTGATCTTATTCTGGTAAATTATTTCGTGTATTATATATTTTATAAACGTAAAAATAAAAACAGTAATAGTTCCAAGCTTCCATTAATTATTGATATTTTCATATTTCTTTTGAAGACATAATAATATATTTTTTAAATTCTGAGAAGAACGTTGAATGGATTGGTTTTACAATAATGTGTTGTTTTGTTTTCTATGTGTTTGTCAACACCATTTGAATTCTGAGGCTGAACAAATACTTCAATCATACATTTGAAGGCGATTTCTGGCAGTAAATCGGATTTAGTTGGTACAATGTGTGTTAAAAGTACCCAATAGTTTTAAATATATCGTGGAAAACAAAGATTAAACTATGAAAAAAATGTAAACAATTTTTATTTTCTCATTCATTTATACGTTAAGAAGTATTACATTTTCGCGGATAATAATATTTTGTCTGACGATAGTCAATGAAGTTAATCAAGAACATTTTTACCTCAAACATTATAGATATATTTATGACCTATTGACCGGAGCGCAACAGCGTTCATGATAGAAAAGTAAGGGTTGATTTCAGCTTTGATTCTAAGTACTTTTGCTTGGAAATAATATATAAAATAATATAATTTATATGATTTATAAAAGCTGGCTCAATAAAACTCAATAAAACTGGCTGAAATCGTCTCTTGAGTCGGGTATTTTTCCTTAAACTTACTATATTAGTTTTGTCTGGTAAATATTTTAAACAGATGACAAGTTATCAATAAAAAATTAATCAGCCAAATAAGTTGTAGTAAAATCTCTCATTTTTTATTTGATACATTTTAATTAATATCGATGGATATTTCCGTTTTAGTAGATGCATCTTATTAGTTAATAACTCAAAATGTTAATATTATATAATACTCATTCCATAGTTAGTTGATTGTCATAATCTGAAATGCGATTTAACACATTCTAGAGACTGATGTACAAGATTTGAGTTTAAATTGTTCGTAACATTGAGAAATGTAATTTGTATTTGTAATGTTATTGTATTTTGAAATATTTCGTACCTCTGTATTTTAATTTAAATATTTTTTAAGCAGTCAAAATAACAATTCCTTTTATAGTGTTGGAACAACTCAACATTTTGAAATAATTTCTCAGTTTATATATTTTATTCAACATCCACGTTATATTTATATGTGCACTGTGTATTTATGTTTTGACGGTATATCATGGTACCATTTTTTTTTACTCTTATCTCATGAAGTAATATTTGTAGATTAATAAATATGAAACGTGAATCTTATAAATTATAATTGCTAAAAAGATATTTTTAAAAAAATGCATGAATTATATAAGAGGTACATGCTGTTATTCGTAAGATTTTTATTTTTATTTAGATTAATTGTACTCTATTACACAGCAAGTAGGTATTATAGTTAAGACTTTGCTCACAACATGGTTGAATTGCCAGTAATTTTATTATTTCATGCTTATGTGCATGTATACAACAACTATATAATGTAAAATATACTTGGATTGTACTTATGTATAGATCAAACGAGTCTTCTGTACCTAATAAGGTCACTAAATATTTGAAAATTGATTAAACTTTACTCGTGTGTTCTATACATCCAGTAATATTCATGTGCAAACGCAATTTCAGATATTATGTATGGCATTGAATCTTATTAGACTTCATAATATGCTCCAAATTTGACGTTGTACATAATGTTATAACTAAACATCACCATGGGTAAATGATAATTATCCGTACGGCATTTATAGGTCTTTAGATATTATATTATCATCTTAAACTTATGGTTGCATAGTAAATACAATTTGAATCAAGCTTCAATACAATGTAACAATTATTGTTGCATTGAAGTATATCAGGAATACATATCGACGAAAAAAAATTATCCCACAACTTTCCTGTCTCGTAGATATATTAATAATTAACCATAATGCAAAGTATCTATAATCCTAAATCATAAGTGATAACAAATCATACTCTATTTTTAGATCAGTGGTATTCATTTGTGGTTTTTACCGGAATACTTTGTTGGTATTATTGTTTACGTACAAATTATACATATCAGATTGTTTTTTTTAACTGATCTCGTATGCAATATGTACCTATTTATTTATTATTTCTAAAGTTATATTTGTCAAAATAAACTTGTAGAACTCGCAAATGTAAAAATAAATTAACTAATTCAAAACCGACTCAGTTAAACCGTAATGCCGCAACTGTACACTTTCAATAGTTATTGAAACGCAACAAAAATACTAACACTATAGGTATTCATGCAAACAAAACGAAAACGAGGTGGGTGTATTGTGCGTATTTTTTGTTTCGTGAAACTAACGGAGCTTATATTCTTTTGATTTTAGTAGTAGAAGTGTAAGTTTTAATATAAACTGTAGCCCTTAAAAAATAACTATAGTTTATTTACTCCAACATAGTTAATTTTATTAAAAACTGAATGGGGTTGAATATTGCATAATACTCTTTCTATATCTTTTGTTACCATTTTAGAAGGCAGAAATTTCAAGAAATGGCCGTCGCATCCGGACCAAACAATAATAACCGCAGAACAATGGTTAAAATACCCGAATCAAGCCAACTCAGCAAACTGATCGGGTAAATCCTCTCGGTAATGGATTAGGTCTATACATCATCTGTATTGTTGCCGGTATAGTTATTGTTGTTTGCCAGACATAAAATAATGTTCATCAGACGTATATACTCGATAATAAAGCGATTAGGCATTTGGTGTTTCAAAAATATAGCTTGTAACCTACTCCCAAAGTGTTTGGTTAAGCACGGCATGAGAAAGTAGAATCAGATAGACGGAGAACGGAGACAATTAGAGTAGATTTACAATTTGTGTCCAAAAGGTGTAAAATATAACACTTATAACTAGTAAGCCTTGGGGTACCTTTGGGCGGTTTTTCCACGAAATAAACATTAAAACCGATGCGAACACTCGCACAAGTGTAATTTATTTATAGTGTTTGGTGTGTGGGCCTTGCTGGTTGCAGAGGGTCACATTTCTTGTCAAACTTTTACGACCAAAGTAATTTATTTAAGATTCGTTGATTTTAAAAATAAATCCAATATACATTTATTAATACACTATATGTTTGTAAATATATCCTATTTTTTGTACCAAAAGAAAATACCCGAATTTATATAACCGCATAATTTATTGTTATTTTATTCATCTACCGGTTCATCTACTTTGTGGTTTATAAAATAGTATTTTTTTTCAAATAATCAAAATCTTTTTTTATGTGAGATGACTTATAGTATTGCACAGTTATAGAACACAAACTTGTAATATTATATTATGAATATTTAAGCTTTTCAAATATTTTTAAATATTTGAGTAAATTAATTTATATTTTCATAATAACTGTATAGGATTAATTTGAAACTGACAAACGTGAGTTTTGCGCTATTAAT
This sequence comes from Pentalonia nigronervosa, assembly GCA_014851325.1. Taxonomy (NCBI): domain Eukaryota; kingdom Metazoa; phylum Arthropoda; class Insecta; order Hemiptera; family Aphididae; genus Pentalonia; species Pentalonia nigronervosa. The sequence goes on along the minus strand of JACXSJ010003695.1, from coordinate 11,956 downwards.
ATTTTTAAACGTTTGAAATAATTTTCTCTCAAATAATTTCTTATAATATGTAGCAAAAAAAAAATAGGTTGCAAAATTAACAATATATTATAATTTACTTGTTGTTGAATGATTACGAATACAATAACTATAATTTATACTTTTATGCACATTGAAAATGCATACAATTTTTGACTGTTTATTTAAAAATATAATTTTATATTTTGATTTTTATCATCACTTTATGTACATTATTTTAGAGATTATCTATTCTAATATTATTGTGTGTCTTATTATATTATTAATATCACATTATAAAATAGATGTCTGTCATATAAATTTAATTTAAAACAAGTATTTTCAATATTTCTATGATATGGGTACTGTAAATTAATATTTGATTCGGACAAATGACTAATTCTTTTTTGCTCTCGGTTCTTCAAATTCCGTCCATTCGTATTTATGCCCAGACCCTGTTTCCCACCTCTATAATTTCGATAAAATCATATTTGCTCTCGAAAATTCACATATTAGCAAGGCTGGCATTTTCTGAGGGTTTCCACATTTTCAACATTCTCGTTAAACTAATGACCACCCGTTTTTGAACCACGAGATTGCACAATATGTCATTGTGCGCCCGCCTACGTCATCCGTGCGCTCTTTTATAACCATTCCGTGGCTATTGGTGGTGCGCTACTACGCTTGATGAATTCTAAATTGGTCGTTTAAAAGTTTTTGACTTTATTCTAAGTTCAGAGTTCCCGTAGACATGTTGGATAAATTTAGGTGTAGATCTACCGTTGCTCATAGAAGGGAGTGGTAGTGGTGGTGGATTGTCGGATAGATGTAAGTGTCGCAAGTGTTATTGATTGCACGTGTCATTTAGGACCACTGTCGCTGAGTTTGCAAAATTGTATCAGTTGCTAAACGTTTCCAGTTAATACCAATGAAAAAGATCCAACCACAAGATAGAATCCATCTCGATACGTGTTGTCACCGTTCAAGCGGTTTCTTTGATGATCCTTCTCAATTCAGCCATGCCCCGAAATCCAGAAGTAATTGCTATTGGGGTGAAATGTCAAACGCTGAAAAATGTCACACAAAATCGTTTTTCAGAATCTCAAGTAGACTAGACATTAGATAGTATATTGATTGTTATTTTATTTAACATCATCAAGTGTCTGAATATTGAACAATCTGCAGTATAAACACACACAAAAAAGTTTTGAATTTATTGATATTTAAAATTACTATTTTATAGTACGATTCTTTTTAAATAAGATTATTATTTTTACACCATACACCGTGGTATAATGGTCCATTTTTTTTATTATTATTATTATTATTATTATTAATTTCCAGATAATTTCATTATTTGAAAGTCAAATAAAAAATTTCGTTCCCCCATAGATTTTAATGTTTTGTAAAATAAGAATTATTAACTTTAAATTAATTTATTTAAAAAAACAAATTTATGCCTTTATGCTTCAGTGTTTCATAATAATTTGATTAAATATATTAAGAAATTATTCAATTGGTTGGAATACTGATAAGTTAATACAAATACCTGTAGCTACTGGCTTTTATTCTTTATTACTTATTTTTATTTATTCCCATATTTAACTAAATGTGTATAACCAACATAAGGAAATAGTATAGGTTTATTAATTAGGTTGTATAAAACATAATTTGAATTAACTTAATAGATGCATATACATTATTGCTATGCTGCTTTGTTTAGTAGGTATAATAAGATTACATTTTTTTTCGAAAAATTATGCTTTTACATTTAACTGATTAGAATAAAAACACAATCCTTATCTTAAGTTTAAGATTTTTAACACAGAAATATGATAAACACCCAACGTTGAAATATCAAGTTAATATTAAAGCTTACGAGTAGTATTTTCTTATCGTTTTGGGTTTAACGGTATATTAAATAATAATAATAATAAAAAAAAAATAGATTCACCTTCTTAATGGGGTTTTAAAATGATATTCTTAAGGGATAATGTATCATTTTTGTTGAGGAGATTTTAAAAATATCAAAAAATAAAATAAAATGTTTAAGCATATCCTAAGATGATACTGTAGGTACCTACAGTTTTGATGGGATATATTTATAATATTATAATACAACAGAGATAGAGAGAGAGAGAGAGAGAGAGAGAGAAAAAAATTACTTATTATAAATGAGTAACCCATATCACAGTAACCGTGTTGGGTCGATATTGTTTAACGTGAACGTTAAATCACAATTTTGGAAACCGACTGTTGGGTGATTTATCTTTGATCTGGTGCTATTGAAGAGTTAAAATAGATGCATGTCGCAATACAAACTTTCAGCCAAGTTGTCTGAGACCCAAGTCTTCCGTTGTCAACATGATTACACAACTTTCATATTGGCTGCATTAGGGAAACTTCTCTACTAACGTTTTCGTACATTTGCCAAATCATTATCATCTTCAGGGAGGTCTTGATTTGGATAATATGTAATAATATTGCTGTGTTGCATGTTAGTATAATATTATTATGTATAGTTAATAGTATACTTTGTAGTGGTTGGAATTTACTACATTAAATGTAGTACCCTGCATTATTAAAAAAAAAAAAAACCATAGCTTTACCAAGGAATTTATTATTAGGTAGGCATGCATATTATAGAATGTGAACGTTTCTCTTAAACTGTAAGTATTTTTTTTTCCAAATGAACAAAAATACTTACCTATATAATTTTGTTCAAGTTGATACTATAGACATTTTAAATTCTATTTATTTTTTGTTTAATGTTTTTTATTACAACAAATATGATAAGATTTTATTACAGTCCTTTTTCATTTAAAAATGTTCAATTAAAAAAAAAAATACCACATTAAATATTGGCAGATTTAAAATCTGATATTTTATTTAATTCCAGTTGACTATCTATTAATTTATTTAATTTTTATTTTGTGAATGTGATAAGTCGTTTAGAAAATCCAAATAGCATTTTCATAAATCAAGATAAGAAAAAAAAAACATTATCGATTTTTAAAAACAATTATTAAATAGATTTCAATTATTCGATAGTTATTATTATTCAACCCAATTCTTTATTATATTTCCTAGACATATTTATCAATATTAAAAAAGTTAAAAACAAAAACAGAACTCTGTGTTCGTTTACTACCCTGATGTTATCTGAAATATTTTAGAGTTCATATTCATGATCCATATAAAATAAAAATTCCAAAAGTATTGAAATTTAAATAATAAAAATAATAACTGTTTTACGTTAACATGCATCCGTAGCGATTGTACGTATATATAAATAATATGTATTTAAACGTATAAATGCAAAATGGAAGAAAGCAACAAAAGGTATAATAATGTAGGTATGTAAATGACATCATTATGCAACGTATGAGATGTTTCTCGTGTCTTTACATCTTTTCGAGCCTCCGTTTTCAGTGCGGTCATTATCACCTTTTTTTTATATATATATATAAATATAAGTTTATATTTTACACTTTTTAAATATTCAAATATAATATATTGTTATATCGTTAGACAAATTACAATTTTTTTTCTTTTATTTCCATATTGACAAAATAAATTGACAATTAATATGGCTTCTACAAAGCCGTATCTCGTAATATACTCTAAATTTAACATTATTTCTACTTCATCTATTGTTAAAATGGTTTCCAGTGCCAACTAAACGTACCTAATCAAATACTTTTCATGAAAATGCGTTTCAGTATTATATTTTTTATCTATTGATTATGTTTCGGTATCATAATTTATGTACAAAGTACCATTTATTAAAAATCAAAAAGTCCTATTAAATAAGAGATTCACCAAATTTTAATTCTTACAATGTAATAAACTACTTTGAATGTTCTGGGTTTATTGAGTATAATTATTACTATAGCATGTAACTTATTTGTATATTGTACAGGGTGGTTATTTTTTTGCAACGAGCTCAATAATATACTATTATATATCAATAATATAACTAATATTTGAAACACATTTTTTTACACTATGTCAAAAGTCATAAAAAATAAAAAATTTTTTTTAAATTTTTATAATTTTATATAAGTTTTCAATTTTTTAAACGACAAGAAATATTTTTATCATGAATAATATCAAAGTCAAAAATAATAATTTTTTGTTATAAGAATATTCAATGATATGAAATACCTTACTTAAATATAAATCAATTTATTCTTTTTTTTTTTTACAAAGTTAAAAGTTTTACATATTAAAAAAAAAAAATCAAATTTATAAGCTTTTTGTCTTTTTATTAACCTTTATGTTTGTAACAGTATTACTTCATTGGTTCATCGATGGAATGAATATTTAATATTGTGTTTGAGTTGAATAAAATTTGAAAAATAGTTATTGATTTACCTTGTTTACTAAAAATAAAATTAAGTTGGAAAAATGATTTCCTATGTGCAAAGAGTCTTCATTTTTGGGCCAGTCAAAATATACAAAATAAATAAGATTTACAAATAACATAATATTATTTATTCATCACTATTTTTCACAATTATGGACTATTAAGTAAGCTAATAAATAAACATGTAAACAACTAGATAGGTAGGTAAACAAAAACCGGCTGTCGCAAACTTGTTTCGCTTAGTCTAATTCGGGAATAAGACAGACTGAAGTGCATTGTTAATTTTGCAACAAAATAATGAATTTTCACTTCAAAACACAATTATTACAAGCAGAAATCAGTTTGTTTTAGTGTTTGATTACATTTTTAAGCTATCATTAAAATAACGACGCGTAGGTAATGATTTTAAACATGTATTTAATTTATCATATTTTTTTTCTTGGCTTTCTATCGATAAAATCATTATTTGTTATATTTATTTCTTACACTTTTCAGACATAAATCATATTATTGTATAATTTTTATATTTATAATAGATTATGTAAAAGTGATCAAATTGTATATAGACACTTGACAAAAATGGCCAAGGTTTTTGGAAACTGTGTCTTTTATAATGAAGTAAACCTGATAAATGATTCATCGATATGAACCTATTCTTTCAAAAAATAATACACACCAATTATTATAGAAATCAAACTATGAATTGCTTATTGTTAAAAAAAAAATGTATTGCATTATTCTCATTGCTAAACAGTATATTTATTTAAAACTATTATGTGTGATTTAAACTAAGCTGATCTATGTCTGTTTGCAATCAAACTATCGATACTAAATCGTTCATTTTTAAATATTATGTGTTAACAATAATAATATTATTTTAATTATAGTTCATAATTTAGTGTTGTGTTGGTTTGTACTTTTGTTGTCGATAGCAAACATAAATTCAAAATATCATAATCAAGTTATTGAATGTATTATTTATGATTTATTAATTTTGGTATCAAAATAATCGTATTTATTATTAAAAAAAAAAAAGTGCTAGAAAAATTGTCATATTTTATTCAATATATTTAATAAAGATTATTATGTTTTTTTTCTGATAATGTTAACATATTTTTAATGAAATCGACAAAAACATAGTTAAATTTAATTTATTTTAAAGGTATATTTTATGATATCAAACATTTTTTTCTTTTGTAATTTATTCATATTTCAATAATTTAGTATAGTTCCTTAATATGATTTATATTTAATTTATTTAAAATGGTCGTTAGGGTAAGTTAAAAGTGCAAGTCTTATTGTTCGTAGTAGGGAAAATGCGGTAAAACTTTATAGCTGTAGTTTTTTAGGTTGTTGACATTTAAATGATAATTTAAGATTTAAATAGTTAAAATTTTAAACAATGATTTACAAAGTATTAAACAGTTTTCTTAGTTAGTACTGACAAAAGTTTAAAAAGTTAAAAAGTTTTTTTAGTGAAAAAGGTTTATGGATAACAAAATATAGTACAGAAATGTACCTATTCAATATATTTTAAATTTTAGTGTTTTAAAAAACATATAATATTATTATTTATTAAGTATTGAAAAAAAAAAATTGTTTTTGTTTTTAATTATATTGCAAAATATAGTGTTGTAGGAAAACATAGAAATTACACAGATATCTTGAGTGTCTAAATATTTTAAGTATTCAAACCATTGAAGAAAGTTCTAAAAATTTTCAATATCTACATCTATATATTTTTGGTATCTGGCACGGTTAATGTAAAATGTATATTATATTAAATAATTAATCTTAACTATTTATCAATACATAGAAGTGTTTGGAATTTATTTAATTTTGGAATTCATTCTAAGTTTAAGAGTATAGCCGAAAATTATGTTAATTTATATTGTGCTATGTCTAAGAATAATTTACTATGTTATTAATATCCATTCAACATAATATATTTTTCTTTATCTATTGCAAACGCATCACGTTATCATACATTTTTATTTTATTGATTAAAAGTTATAAACATTTATGTGCTTAAAATATTTCTATGCTGCTAACAATCACATTTAAAATGCTTTAATAAAAATGGTAATTTTTGTAAAAAAAAAAATACATTTTTAAAATTCCGCATTCTGTATACCACATTGTGACCCCAACGTTTTATGTAAAATTAATTCTCACTGACTATCCAATAATTTAATTCGTTTGAATTCCTATAGGCGCACCTATACTGTCTTGAATTGAAGAATTCATAATTTTCAATTTAATTCATTACATAATTACAACTTTTGACATACAAAAACAACGTAAATTTCCGTACTTTCCGATGAAATGAGAATACGATTGATATAATGATCAACACAATATGAATTGTATTCGTCTTGTTCCGAGAACATTTTATGGGACATGCCAATAATAGATAAATGTCAATATTTCTCGTACTGAACAAAAGTCAGAGTGATTTTCTTTGAGGATCACAGTTTTATAGGTGAAACTGCTGATTTTTTCTATAATTAAAAGGTTATTTAATACTTTATTCGATAATTTCGCATTGATAAAATATTAATGTAAAAACACATATATAGTCCCAAAATCAGTAAATATTTTTGATCGGTAACTAATATTACATTATATCAATATTAAATATAACTAATACATAATAATATTTAAACTAAACAGTTTTAAATTTATTGTTGAACCCGATCAACAAGTAGTCAAATACTTTGATTTTATAAATAAAATTATGTTTGCTTAATACATACACCCAATGTTGTTTTTTTTTTAATTGTTAGCGTTTCGTTAATCTGACAATTTTTTTAAAATAATTTATAGATATCTCTTCTGTTGTATAAGATAATGAAATATAATGAAGTGATGATAACAAAATTAGAATTATAAGCAATAAAAAAAATATATAAAATCATAATATTTATCATACCATTTGACAAAGTTAATTTTTTTTGAAATATAAGTAACACAATAGTATAAAACTAATTTTTCTGTTTTTCATTCAGAAACTAAAATATCAATCAAAGTATATTTCTGTATACCTATCCAAGTCCATATACATGTTCGTTAGTGATTAATGGGGTTGTTGAGAATATTCTGGACACATAGTTTATAACATGATTGATTAAGACACAGATTTAATACACACACTAAATTTTAGATTTGAGAGACGAAAAGTTTCTAGAAAGTGTCATTTTAAAATAAACCGAATAATGACAGATTGTATTGTAAAGCGAATCCAGCCAATTTATAAAAGCCAGAACATACCATGATTTCATAGTAAATTGGTTTAAACTCTACAGTACTTATATATTGTTTATACGTTTAAGGTTTAACAGTGATGGGTAGTTTAACTCAATAGTATTACTACAAAACTAATTCAATGTGTAAAATCAGAGTTTCAGTAAAGAAAAATACTCGAACTTAAGAATTCTTAGATCAGTTAATAGGTGTCCACTTTGATAATAAATATCTCTGTGTTTAATGAAATCCTCTTTGTTCTATATAATTAATAAAATTAGCAATTAAAAAAAAAAAAAAACTAATAAAATTAAAAACAATTTTTTTTAGTTTTATTGTTCATATTATTTACTTGTAATTTAGACATTTATTACAAAAAACAATAATCGTATTGTTTATGATACATTATTTCAAAGACAACTACGATGTAAGTCATAGATTTTTTATTTATAAAAATAAATTTAAATTGTTAATAGATGCGGACAACGGAAATAGAAAAAAAAATGAATATAATTTTCACCCAATGGAACCGAATTATGAAAATGTATTTTTTATTTTATCTAATGTTTTTTTTTTGTCCACGGGAACTGTGCTAATGATGCAATTTGTGTCCATGAATTATTCATTTTCAAATATTATTGTTTACAATCCCGCCAATTTTTGCAGAATTCGAATAGTGATTGTGTAACTGTACAAGTGTCCTCCGACCACCTCGCTGGTGCACAGGGGCAGTAATCTTGAAGATTTAATTAGAGCTTAACCTCTGCGGAGTGTCTTCCGTTCGACCTCGAGTAAGTATAAGTACCGTCGTCGATTAGAGACCGACGACGACGACGAATGGTCTAACTCAAAATTTACATCATCAATGGTGGTGCTGTAGCGGATGGGTAAGTATAGTGTATGTAACGGACCAGCACGATTGCTACAGCGGGAAACCGCCATTTCTTCAAACAACCCCCTTTAATTGTCAGTAAATAAACCTGTGCATATATATATATATATATATATATATATATATATGTGCAGGTTTTATATACATATATACATATATATGCGTATGTGCGCGCTGAATATTATTATTTGAGCTGTTTGCTCTGAGGCTGCTCTGTTTTCAGCATATTTTGATTCGGCTCTTTGCGTTTTATGTCCGTTCCAACCGTCGTCGACACCACAATACCTTTCCTCCACGTCACTGCCGACAACCACCGACTCGATCGTCACATCTCAAACAAAACTGACGCATACGAATTATTAACAGATCGGCAATATTATTGATAATATAATATAGTGAGTAGAAAACGAAATCAATAATAATTACCCGTCAAGCGCAGCTTGATACGATGATGGCCGATAATGGCAGTGCACGTCGCGCTTAATAATAATAATAATAATAATAACAGCAGTCTTATTATTGTAAATTCCAAAAATAAAATGGAAAATTGTCAAAACGTGTCGGAGTTCTCAGTTGTAGTTGTCGTCACGCGCGGTTTTTGCGGAAATATATTATTTAAAATCTCACGTTAGTTAAACCGCTTCGAAACTGTACACACTCTACAACTTCTTGTTTTCGAATCACAAACATTTTAATCAAAAATGTACCGGCAAAACTTTTATGACACTTGCATATTATTTATTCAAGCAAACCCTTCATAACAAACACTTCATTCCGTGGTATCCTTTGTCTAGTTCAAGAACGAATAATAATTTAATTACACTCCTTGTAAGTTTTGTTGGTTTTATCCAAAGTTCATTACAACCACTAAAATACAGGATAGTTTAATTTGAAACGCCATACACCTGTTTTACTATTTTTGTTTATATTGTCTTGCGATCGTAAGTTTTCTTTCAAAAACAATCAAATCATTCAACGGACATCTGCCGACTGCCATTTTTGTTCCCAGGAGTAAATTCTTTGTTCTGCCGTTCAAAGGAAAATTTGATTCCCGTGTACATTTTTATGACAAAAACAATGTACAGCCTAAAAGTATTTTATTTTCCCGTTTATATAGTTTTTCTTTTTCTAGGCCCAAATGATTGTGATAATTATATTGTTGTATGAACTCGTGGAAAAAGTTAAAGTTGCTATTTTCTCGTTCAAATTTGATAACGAAATAAATTAACTCGAATGGTAATTTAAATTGTATATCACTATTCATTTTTTGTCATCTATATTAAAATTACTCAATTTTAAATTTGTATTTTATTCATAATACATTCATAACCGTTTTAGTACTAGTGGTTGGTAATAGTTATTTTAATAACAATAATATAATAGTATTTATTAATAATTTATAATAATAATTTAATATTGTGAGTAAAAAATCAAAGAGTTTTAAATATCAAAATACCTATTAATTATTTTACTTATATTTTATGCACTTAACCATTGATAAATTTAATTAAAAATGTTGATTCCAGAGGTTAGTTTTTTTGTTATTATAATACTAAAAATAATATTTGGATACCACGGTAAAATAATATTCTATAAAAATGTTTTGAGTGGAGATTTATAAATTCAAAATGGTAAATAACTTAAAATTATAACGTATAATTGATTTATATAGTTTGTATCACAATACAATTATTTATAAGTTATTTATTTTCGATTAAATAATTTCATATTTTATTAAATTTCTTTTTTTACTCCCCAAATTATATTTCTCCTTCCTTGTAGATATTAGTGAATACTTTTCCAAGTTATTAATAAAAAGTTAAATTACTAAATATTAGTTTTGTTTCATTCTTTTAATATAATTATAATATTTTCTATTTATTCAACATAATAATGTACATAAGTTTTAATTTTGACAAAAACTCAATAAAAATAATTTCAATTTTCTTGACAAAATTATTTAGTTATGACCAATATTGAAAAAAAATTTAACGTTTTAACTGTTAATGATTATTATGATAATTTCAGTTTAAAAAAAAAAGTCATTAGTTGTATATTTATTATTTATATTTCTCTAATAAAGATTGAATTTTTATCTTGAAAAAATTTAAAAAAAAATTTAATTTTGATTAAATCCACTATTAAATTAATAATATCATACCTATTCAATAAAATCATATTTTTTTTTTTATGAAACTTACTGAATTGTCTGTATTAAAACTTATGAGGTAATAAATTAAATGTTTAAGTCTTATAATAAACATTATTGAGAAAGCCTCAATTCTTTAATTTTAAATTACTATCGATCATATGCAGTTATATAATTTGGTTCTACATTTTTATAATGATATTACATCAATAAAATATTACATTTTTAAATAATAGTTATTAATTTTGAATATCACTAACTAATTAAAGTGAGCACTGCACAATTAATCAATTTTAATTAGATGCCATATAATTATATTATATTTTACTATAAAATAAAATATAATTAATACAAATTAGGTATCTGAAGATTTCCTTAATAAAAAAAAAAAGAATTAATCTCTCAATAGAACAAGGGCTTTTAAATATCAATTTTATTCCGAGAAAAATTCTTTAATAAATGTCTTAAACCAAGTCTTATCTAAAATGTAAACAAAATACTAACATGAAATACTAATTTTGTAATAAGTCTCAATGAATCACAATACATCAAACCTTATATAATTATGTAGTAAAAATTACTCAAACAAGTTAAAATTCAAATATTAGGTAGGTATAATATACGAGTTTCTGAGGTACGTATAAAATTATAATATTCAACTTGTTAACAGTAATTATATTATATACGTACATTAAAATAATGCTACTTCAAGTAGCGCTAATGACCAAGGTAAAAATACGGAATAAAGACCAATTAAAATAATGTATAAATTAAATTATGACCAATAACCACACAATTATATACTATGGAAAACTCATACTACTGATACTTATATAAAATATAAAAATGGAAAATTGCTGTTGTAATTCTCATTTCGAAAGTCAGTAAACCTAAAAACTTGGTTTCCTCATATAGACCCATTAGCTTGCTGCCTACTTTAGGCAAACTCTTTGAAAAATGTCTCCTCAAGAGAATCAGACCCATCTTATCTGAGCATAGTATTATACCTAATACCGAATTTGGTTTTCGATCAAAACATTCGACTTTGCATCAAGTACACCGTCTAACTGACATGATAGCCTCTGCGCTCGAAAATAAAAAATACTACACAGGTCTTTTTCTCGACGTCGCACAGGCGTTCGATAAAGTTTGGCATAATGGACTTCTGTTCAAACTTAAACAATTCATGCCAGCTCCATTATACCTTATCCTAAAATCTTATTTAGAACACCGAAAATTCAAGGTTAGACACGGCAATGCTTTCTCTCCACTGTTTGACATTGAAGCAGGTGTCCCTCAAGGTAGC
>JACXSJ010003694.1:0-20401 GCA_014851325.1 Pentalonia nigronervosa | reverse complement strand
TGGTTGTGGTACTAAAAAATGTGCTTGCAATGCAGCGGAAATGTTGTGCAGTTCAAAATGTCATGGAAACCAAAATTGTACAAATAAATAATTTGTAATATGCACGTATTTTATTATTTTTAATCAACCTATTATCCCATTCAAATAAATACCTAAAATAAAAAATGAAACATCCACCAACAATAAATCATTATTATAATTAGTACTTATAGTAAAACAATCAGTGTATTATTTGAGATTTATCATCATTTACCACTAGTTTTGGTAAATGACATCAATGACCGGTGAAAGATGTACATTTGAATTTAAAATCTGGTTTTTTACATCATTTACCTATATAATCGAATCATTTTGGTAAAAGACGTCATCCACCGGAGAATGACGACATTCACCAATATTCATCTTTCACCGTAACATATATATATATATATATATATTATTTTGTATTTTCTTCATAATTTCAAGTATTTGAATTGTTAAAACTTAAAAAATGTATCATATTTTGTTTTTATCTTTTAGGTAAAATTCACATTAAAACTACAATTGACTACACAACACACAAACACATTAAACGACAATTCCTTAATAAAAATAAATAACAATAATAAATAAATAATAAGGTTATCAACTATCGAGACGTATCATGTAAGTATGTAAACGTTCAGTGAACGATTTAAAACCATACATTAATCTTACCATGTATCGTTAATTTGAACTAGTTCAGTTTAGTGAACGATGAACGAACGAACTAGTTCACTCAACTGAACGAAACTTCCCATCCCTAGTCGCAGCTACTGATCTATATTTAACACGTTAGCTACCATGAGTATGACCGGTGCTTCTCGACAGAAAAAGCATTTCATATCGAGCTAATTTTTTGAAAACTTCTATTACATACCAAATTTGTAATTCTATAATTAAGCAAGATAAAAATATTCTTATTGAACCATTATCATCTAGATTACATAGGGATCATTATTATGCTTATTTTGGAGTGAGAAGTTCCGATGACACACGCGGAACAGAACGAATAAATTTTACAATTTTTTCATGTGAGAGTTACCAGGGACTCTCAAAAATATTTTATGGTTTTCAACGAAATATCTATTTTTGAACGACGTATTTAGATTTTGTTTTCATTTATTTTTAGCATAGATATTGTCGACAACGACAACCACAATAATTGTGTATCTTTATAGCTCTTGATGCATCTTGGCACATATGACGCCATCAACTATAAAATCATATATTTATGCGTTCTCGATATCGTTAACACATGATTTTTTCTGTTGGTCACACTGTCAATATATAAGTGTGATAAAAAAATATCATTCGGTCACGCACTATTTTGTTATCACAATTTAAAGTAAGTTTGAATTAATAATACTCGAACGTTCCGTGTTATCATTATGTTGTATATTTTGAAATATTATAACTTTGGTAATTTAATAGATACGAGGTCCAAATATTTTTTATTTTAATTATTAGGAACTATTTAACTGGAATAATTATAAGTTTATAAGAAATAAACGTTTGTATTGCTACAATATTGTATTATTCAGCCGGCATCGTACGTGCCACTGTGCAGGTTCGAAATGTTTTAATAATTATGTTTTGCGTAGTTGCCTAGGAAATTGTTTTTTCTTATTATATTTATTCTTTTAGAATGGCGTTTAAAAAACATAAAGATGTTGATATTGAACGGTTTTTGGCCTGTGATCGACCAAGTGGATCCGAATTTAGTGATTTAAGTAATGACGACGTAGAAATTACGGATGAACATTTATTTGCTGGTAATCAAAATCTAAATGATGATTATTTTTCTGATGATTTGTGTTTTGATCACGAAGAATTTGAGCAGTTAATGAATGAATATGACGACGATGCACAAAATTATCAGGTATTTGACGAGGCATTCGAACAATCTTTTAAAAAATTCGAAAATAAACAAAATGTCCCTAATATTGATGAACCGACTGCAAGTACAGAAATAGCGAGTAATAACAATAAAATAGTAAAACAAAATCATAAAAGATTACTACGTGGATATAAAATAAATAAAAAACATCAGAAAACAAATAAAGTAGCTACAATAAAAAAAAAGATCATGTTCTTGTAAAAAAATTAAAAACCAAAAAACAACCTGAGAAATGGTACCCCGGTAAAGACAATAACTATGTAGGAAACATTCCTAAGTTTACAGGTGAATTAAGTTCAATTCAAGCATTTACACCGTATGGCTATTTTATTCAACTTTTTCCAGATTCTATTTTTGAACTTATTGCTAACGAAAGTTGTCAATATGCAGCCCAAAATGGTAATTTTTCATACCATGTTTCTAAAAATGACATAAAAGCTTTTATTGGTATTAATATTATTATGACGTATATAAAGTATCCAAACACTAGAATGTATTGGTCAAGTGAGCCTGGTCTAAGAATGGATCAAATTGCAAATGTTATGTCCGTTAATCGATTTAGTGAAATAAAACGTTATTTACATTTTACAAATAACTTGAGTGCTCCAAATTTAAATGATCGTTATTGGAAAATTCGTCCGGTTCTTGAAATACTTCATAAAACTTTTCACGATTGTGCGTCCTCAACTCAAAATATTTCTATTGATGAGATGATGATACCTTTTAAAGGTAAAAGTCATTTAAAACAATACATTCAATCAAAACCGAAAAAGTGGGGGTTTAAAATATGGGTATAAGCAAATAGCAATGGATACGTCAACTGTTTCGAACCATATCAAGCATCTACTCAGGATCGAAGCAAATATGGTCCAATAGGTGATTCTGTTCTGAACTTATGCCATGCTTTGCATGGTAAAAATCATAAGTTGTTCATGGACAATCTTTTTACTTCATTACCACTTATAAGACAATTACGTTCCTTGAGTATATGGGTTATAGGAACGGTCAGAATGAATAGAATTGGTCAAATACAAACTTCTCTAGTACCAGGTAAAATGCTTCAACGAGGTTCTTGTACAATGGCTACGTCAAAAGACAACATAACAGTTTTGCGTTGGATAGATAAAAGAGAAGTTCACATGATTTCTTCGTATGCTGGCGCAGAACCATTTGATGAAATATTACGTTACGACAAGAAAGAAAAAACAAAGATACCAATTACTAGACCGTTTTGTATTCAAGAATACAACAAATGTATGGGAGGTGTGGATTTCATGGATCGTCTTATATCTCACTATCCTCACGGCTTTAAAAACAAAAAATGGTACCTTCGGATATTTTTTCAGTTTTTGAATATTTCGATTGTGAACTCATGGATTTTATATAGACAAAGTCAAAACCCCCCTTTATCACTGTTACGTTTTAAAGCTTCAATAGCAACTAGTTTGACACAGTTAAATTCTACATCTGATCGTCTTAAAAAAAGAGGACGACCTTCGAATTCACCATGTGCCTCACCCTCTCCAGTTCTATTAAAAAAAAAACCAGAGAAGGACAAAATAAAAGTATTCCGGAAATTCGTTATGATGGAAAAAATCATTGGCCGAAAAAATATGAGATGAAGAGCGCTCTAAGGTGCCATGATGATCTGTGTAGAAGTCGTACTTGCTATAAATGTTCAAAATGCGACGAGCCTGTATGCCCAGAATGCATGGAACATTTCCATTCTCAAAAATAAAATAAGGGTAATAAATATATAGTTAAGTTTTTGTTATTTTTATAATATTGTTAACAGTTTTATTTTGATATTTTATTTTTATTACAAAGGAATGTAATATATAAATGAAATATTTTAATTAAAATAAAGTAAGAAGTTATTTATATCTTAAGTTAGAAAACATTTTGTATAACAAACGATTGTGATAATTTGAAAGTGATCAGTTACACGAACTTATGATCTCTAAAAGTATAAACTTGTTATTGTTTGAAATAAAAAACAATTAGTAAATAAGTTGTTTTAAAAATAATTTGATTGTTACTTCTTACTAACTATAAACTAATTATAGAATGTTCTCAATTTATTAAGTGATAATAATACAATAAATAAGTGAAAATTGTGTTGATATTTGAATATTATTTTATTGGTATCAAAATGAACCTAACGCGCATAGTGGCACATATGGCGCCATTTGATAAATTTCTCATTTTCATACAATTTTTTAAACTAAAAATTTTTTTTATAATTTTCCCTTCATATTGAAGCTAAATGGTAACGAAAAAAAAAATATGAGTTGAAAAAAAATTGTGTGCATCAAGAGGTTAATGTTAGCGTATAGCCAAACTTGTTATATTTTTCTTGAATATGAACAAAATACCTACCTTATTTAAAGAATTTGTATTATAATATTATTTTGTTTGACTACATAATATTATTATTTACTACTATAGTTATAGGATATTAGATTAACTCAGTCACTGTACACTGTAATATTGTAGAACCTATTCATAAATAATTTGTTGCTGCCTGAAGTTGTCCATTAAAATTTATACTTTTTACTAACCAAAATGGATTCCGATGAAATTTTATCAGCACTTGAAACCGATTTTGAAGATTCTGGAAGTGATTTTATTCCTAGTGATTTATCTGAATCCTCTGATGAATCAATAAAAGATGCTACTCAAAATAGTTAATTTGACTTTAAATATATTGAAGAAAATTCAAACAACGAACAGGCAACGGAAAAACAAACAGATCAATGGTTTAATGTTTCAGGTATGTATAAGAAATCGTAAAATAATGAAATTAATGTTATTTACACTAAATCATTATTTTTTGTATATAATATTTATTAAAATTATATAGATGTACATCAATCAACATTTCCATACATTGGTAACGATCGAAATAATTGCAATCTTGGTCCAGACAGTAAGCCGATTGATTTTTTTTTATCTATTTTTAAATCATGATGTTATTGAAATAAATGTGCGAGAAACAAATAGACAAGCCAAAAAATATAAAAGAGATTGGGTGGATACTGACCATTTAGAGATTAAAAAAATGTTGGCTATAGTGATGTATACAGGACTAGTCCCTTATCCAAAATTGAGTGATTACTGTTGTCGAAAACTGCTATATAAAAACTCATATGTTCCTTTACTTATGCTGCGAAATCGGTTTCAACTTTTACTGCGATTCTTTCATTTAGCTAATGATGACATTTTAGATCATGATAGATTAGGAAAAATTCAACCTTTAATAGATATGTTAGTAAAAACATACAATGATGCTAAGATTCCTGGTGAGAATGTGGTTATTGATGAATCAATGATACCTTTTCGAGGTAGATTGATTTTCCGACAATACTTGCCTAATAAATCATCAAAATATGGAATAAAATTATACAAAATATGTGACTCTATAGGATATACATATAAAATAATTATATATAGTGGAAAAGATTCTAATTTATCTCTTCAGACAGACTTTCTTGCTGCAGGAAAAGTTGTTATGGAGTTAATGAATGGATATTTAAATGAAGGCAGGACATTAATAATTGATAATTTTTATACTAGCTTAAAATTGGCACACACATTACTTCAAAACAAAAATCATATGGTAGGTACACTACGGAAAAATATCAGAGAATTGCCAAAAGACGTGCTCAATGCCAAAATAAAAAGGGGGGAAATAAAAGGGAAAGCAAATAGCAATGGTGTTGTAGCGTGTATATGGAAGGATAAAAGAGATGTGAGGATGATTTCTACTAAACATGGTATTAATTTATTAGAAACAGGGAAAAAAACAGAAAAGGTGAACCCATAAAAAAACCAGAAACTGTAATATTTTATAATAAACATAAACAAGGTATCGAAGTATCTGATCAAATGATGAGCTACTTTTCTCCTTTAAGAAAAACTATTCGGTGGTATCACAAAATAGCATTTCATGTGTTATTAGGAACATCTGTAATAAATGCAATGATACTATACAAACAAGTTACAGGAAAACAAATACAAATTTCTGAATTTAGAGAGGAAATTATTATTACCTTAGGAAAAGTTGATGATCAGATTATTTCTCCAAGATCTAATAAACATAAGTTGGTTGAAAATAATCAATGTCGGAAAAATAGTAACAGGAAAAAAAGGAGTAAATGTACTGGTTGTTATGAAAGATTAAGAAAAGAGTTAGGAAGAAATGAGGCACAAAAAAAATGTAAGCAAGTGAATACCATGTGTAAGACCTGTGAAAATAACCCTTATTATTGTATTGACTGTTTTCAAATATATCATAAATAAATTATAAATTTGTTTTTAAATTTGTCATATAATTTTTTTTTTACTAACAATTGTTTTATTTTAAAATTATTTAATTTTAAGTTAATAATCATTAAAAAATTCTTATAATATTAATTAATAATTTGAATAAGTATACATGTAAAATAATAGTATAATGTTTACTAAAGACTACTGTCAGTATTCAGTAATATATTTTAATTGAATTGTATTTTAATTTTAATTATATTGAATTTATAAAACATTTAATATGATTTTTGTATGTTTTTTTTTTTTTAATAAGAGTCATATGGATTAAGAAAATGTATATATTTGATAAACTGAGAGTCACCGACACTTCCCATTGTACCCCAAGGTAAATAATAATATAAAGATTATTTTCGTTTATAGTTTTATCCAATAGAACGCGTCTAGAGTGTATACCGAGTATCCTAACCCATGATAAGCTGAGTGTCACCGGTCACTCTCATGGTATAATAAGAAAAACAAAGTGAGAGTTACCGGTACTTCTCGTGATAATTATGTTAGTTGAAAAATAGATTGGTAGCCAACACGTGTTAAACTGTGAACATGGTATTCAATGCGCGATCGACGCATGCGTGTCGAAAATAGTCGTTGCGGCTTGCGACTATAGTGATCCGATAGCAATATATTGTCGATGAGTCGCATGAGTGTTTCAATCAATAGTTGATTTTTTAAGTAATTTATGACGGATCTACTATAATTATTTAAACAATAATTATATCAAAAACTATAATATCAAAATTTTTGCCAAACAAGGACGATATATTAAAGTAGATATATTAATTTTCTACTTTTATTCATAACTTTAAATTTAACTAGAACTAACTATATTAAATTATTTATATGATGATAAGATTCTTTTTTCTAGGTATTAATTTTTTTTGTAGCTACTTCGTGAAATCTATCTTATGAAAAGTATTTATGTCATGTTTAATATCATGCAATATGTTTTAATGTAATATTACGTATATTATGTAGTTGAAATATAAGTATAGAATGGTGTGTACTTATGGCTGTTTATATATTATATTATTGCAATATAAAATTAAATAATTCATCGTAAATGACAATTCTGTTTTTTTAATATTACTACCTATATGATTTAAGAAAGGTGTTTATTAATAAAATTAAGATCAGAAAAAATGCGATCAAAATAAATAATAAGCTTGAAAATTTAATACTAAGGTTCTAATATTTGTCCGAGTTAATAAATCCAGCAACGAAATTCCCCACTCAGTACATTTTGAGAATTTACAAAGCTCGGGTGCAGAGTCTGTCTCTAACTTATTTTCCCATTACTTCAATACAGTCTATGTTCCTCCTCTGTCTAATGACCATTCGTCTCCTTTTTTGTTCCATGACCTACCTAGTACTTGTTCATTCGACATCGATGATGTTGACGCTGGCCTAGACGCACTAAAAAATGTTAAGTCCGTAGGCCCCGACGGCTTGTCAGGTATATTCTTATACAATGTTAAATCTTCATTATGTTTTCCACTGTGGCTACTTTTTAAGCGTTCAATCGATAGTGGAGTTTTTCCCTCTTCTTTCAAGATTAGCTCTGTCACTTCTATTTTTAAATCTGGTGTCAAAAATTATAGACCTGTCTCTATTTTGAGCCACATATCTAAACTTTTTGAACTTCTAGTATTGAAAAGTATCCAATCGCCAATTAACTCTATTCTAATCGACGAGCAACATGGGTTTAGACCTGGTCGCTCGACCACTACTAATTTACTCGTTTTTAACAATTTTGTTATGAAGGCTGTCGAGAAGCACATCCAAGTTGATGTTATTTTCACAGACTTCACTAAAGCCTTCGATAGAGTCGACCATGGCCGCCTAATCGAGACCCTATATAAAACTGGGTTCGGTGAACCATTGTTGTCCTGGTTCAAATCTTATTTGTCAGACAGAGTCCAGTGGGTAAAAGTGTTCGGATGCAAATCATCCATCTCAAAGGTCTCTTCTGGAGTTCCTCAAGGAGGACATTTATCTCCAATTTTGTTTTCTTTGTATGTAAATGGCATCAAGGAAATTGTCAAAAACTGTGAACTACTCATGTTTGCCGACGACTTGAAGCTCTTTATGAAAATTGATAACTTATCGGACTGCTCTACGCTCCAGAATGATCTCAATAACCTGGTCTCCTGATTTAATAATATTGGTCTTCAGTTTAATGTAAATAAATGTCATTCCATGTCATTTTTAAAACACCGCTCCCCTATTAACTATACTTACTTCATCAATGGTTCAAGTGTAACATCGGTTTGTAGTAAGATAGACCTAGGTATTATCTTTAATTCCGATCTCAATTTTCACTCCCACACTGAAATGATATGCTGCAAAGCCTTAAAAACGCTAGGGTTTGTAATGCGCATATCAAAGGAGTTCAATCTATCCTCCTCATTAAAAACTATTTACTGCTCATTGGTCCGTTCACTTTTAGAGTATGCATCGATCCTATGGGACCCTTATACGATATCTGACTCATGTCAATTAGAACGTGTTCAGCGACGGTTCTTATCTTGCGCAGCTTTTGTCTTTAAAATAAATCATCCTCCCCACGACTATTTCTTAGTTATGCAGGAATTCAGCCTCATTTCATTGGCCGACAGGCGAGTTAACGCTAACATAGAGTTTCTGAATAAACTGGTTGATGGTCATATAGATGCTCCCTCACTTCTCTCGATAGTCAATTTCAAAGTTCCTTCCCGTACTACTAGATACCATGCTCCTTTTGTTGTTCCTGTGCACACTACTAATTATGGCAGAAATATTCCGTTAGACCGCATGATGCGGCTGGCCAATGAGAGTACCGCTCATCTAATCTGATACATTTAATATTATATATTTTTATATTTGCTTTATTATCATTTTTATACTTATTATTCTGTAATTATTATCTTATATAAATTTAATTATGTCATTGTATTAATTATTTTAAATTATGTATTATTGTACTATGTTAAACTGTTGAATAGGGCCCAACCCGTAAACAAATAAATAAATAAATATTATATTGTTACAATGATATTTGAAAAATATTAGAAATCCAATCACAATTTTTTTTTTTTTTTTATAAGCATTTAAACTTTTTGTTATTGGTGCATATTTACTTAACTGAGTTTAAAAAAATCATTAACTTGCCCGGCCTTGCTTTGTATTAATAAAGATTGACAAACTTATGAGGAATATGTATGGTATGTACCAAAGAAAATAATTATAAATTTTAATATTTTAGTATGATATCAAATATGTGCAATGATCTTAACTCCACAATATCTGAAAGTAGCCAAGATAATACCGGAGAGCCATTGAATGAATCAACTGTTAGAGTTGAAGAGGTCATACACAGAAAAAGATCGAGAGCCAAGTATGAAAAATCAGAAATGTTAAAAGAATGAACTACAGAACAGCAATAATAAATAGCATACAAGCGCAAAACGAAGCAATTTTTGGTAGAGAATTATCTACTGACGAGATAGACTTATTTTTTAAGAGCATTGCACTTTCAATAAAGAAGCTACCTCACAGAGGCAAAACTAAAGCTAAACTTGGTATATTATCTTTAGTTACACAGCTCGAAGATAAACACTTAGATGACGCTGGAGCACAACCCACTCAAATTATGTTTCAAACACCCTCTAGGTCTACAACAGATTATAACAATATTATGTCACTTTCGAGCACGCCATCACCATGCCTCAGTTATACGTCGGCTACATCTCAAAGATTTAAGCCATATATGTACAATCAATAAGTCAATAACCAACAACTATAAATACCTATATCTAAATATATGTATGTATATTATAATAATTATTCAAAGACATTTATAATTATTATTTAATAGGTTATATTTAATATTTTAAGTGAAATATAAGAATACACAAAATATTACATAATGTATATAAGTATTGTTTTTAATTTTAATACGTATAAAGTTTTTTTTTTGTTTTATGATTTGATATTTAAATATTAAAGTTAAAATAAATTAAGTTAAATAATAATATCTTAATATAAATAACTTATAGGTTATTCTGTCACGAAACATCTACTTCATTATTAAAAAAGTCCTTATATGCTTCTTTGACGTCAAATTCTTAAGCGTTTGCAAAACCACCTCCTTTTGCAATTGGTATTATATTGTTAATTTGTACTGGTTCTCTTGAGTCAAATTCTTTAAATACACGTCCATTTTCTTCTAAATATGTATCTCTTAGCATGTTATGCAAACAGCAAACTACTGTGATTAGGTCATCACATGTCGATGGTTCAATGTTTATAGGCTGGTAAAAGACGCAAAAAACCTGGCTTAATAAACCAAACGCATTTTCCGTCACTCGCTTGGCACGACTTAACCTATAATTAAATATAGACTTTGTCTTATCATATCTTGAGGCTTGTCTTGTATATGGTTTCATTATATGAGTGTGAAGTCTAAAGGCTTCATCCTCCACAATAACATGAGGTAAAATTGTTGATGACCCAGGCAATTGTTTTGCTTTTAGAAAACCAAATGATCCATCTAATATTTTTTTACCCATGCTCGACTTTAAAAATATTCCGCTGTCACCTTCTCTACCAAACGAACCAATGTCTACAACAATACATTTGTAGTTGGCGTCAATCATAGCCAGCAGTACAATTGAAAAATAATCTTTATAATGAAAAAAAAGTGATCCAGTGTTGTTAGGAATTCTTATTCGAACTTGTTTTCCGTCAATTGCCAAAATGCAGTTTGGAAAATTCCATATTGTCCAAAATTCGGAAGCTTTGACATTAAAATTTACGATTGATATGTCAGGAAGAAATATAGGTGTTAAATATTTTTTTTTAAATATGATAGTGTTTTTTTGACAATTAGACTGATATAGCTATGTGAAATCCTAAATGCAAACGACAGTGATCTAAACGATTCCCTTGTTGCAAGGTACCTACGGATAACGGATTACACAAAATATATTAATTTTTATAGGTTTAGATAACTAATATTTTAAATTTTGTTTATTTTTAAATATAAGTAGGTATTCTTATCACTGTTGTGAAGAATTTGATACGATTACGATAACTACCAATTATTATTATTATTATTATTATTATTTAACTACAAAGTACATTATAATTTAAATATTTTAATAAATGTAATTTAACTGCCTATTTTAATTAATTATGAACAATGAATGGAATACAATATTTAAAAATAAATAAATATATTTACCTTAAAGTAACTGCTAATTTTTTGTCGGTTTGAATTGGTTTTTTAACTCGTTTAGATGGAGGTAATCATCCTTTATCAAAGATAGAATGAACATACACTGGTCATATTTTATACGGAAAAAATTCGCGAAATTTCTGTTTACTGTTATGTAAATGTCCATTTATTAGAATTTCAAAAAAACCTTCATCTTCTCGAGACTAAAAGGATAGACTAAATATTAATATTTAAGTTATTAAATAATAATAATAATAATTTAAAACCTATTTAGTACACTATACGAATAATACAACGTACTGGCGATCGCTGTTTGCGTTTGTTCAAGTAAATCGAGTATACGAAGTACTTAAGTTAAAATGTATACAGAAATGCAGTGGCATATCTATACAATTTTTATAAAGGAGTATAACCAATATATATATTATATAATATATATTATATTACTATATATTATTCTATTACCTAGTCTATAATATACGAGGTCTGACAATAAAGTAATGAGATTGATTTTTTCGCCGTGCTTGTGGCAACACTGCGAACCTGAAACTTCGGGTCTTTAATCTCTAAATCTAAATCTATTTATAGATGTATTTGGAATTTCTGTACAGTCATTATTTCCCCGTTAGTGTCGTTTCATTTATGTTAGTGTACGTAGTGCGTTTCACAAAAATGGAACGACGTAATATCGAGCAACGGTATGCGATCAAATTTTGTGTTAAACTCGGCGAATTTGTAAAGGAAACATTTGATAAAATAGTTAAAGTGTTCGGTGATGAAGTCATGAGTCGTGCACAGGTATTCCGGTGGCACAAAGAATTTAAAAATGGTCGTGAAGGCGTCGAAGATGAACCAACTGACAACAACGTTTAGCGGGTGCGGGCACTTGTGCATCAAGATAGGCGATTGACTATTCGAATGTTGTCTGATGAGTAAATATTAACCGTGAAACAGTTAGAAAGATTTTGATTGAAGATTTGAGCATGAAAAAGCTTTGTGCAAAAATGGTTTCAAAAAATCTTTCAGAGGAACAAAAACATGTGCGAATAATTGTCGCACAGGACTGTCTTGAACAGTTAAAAAATGATCCAAAATTTTTGGAACGTGTAGTTACTGGAGACGAGAGTTGGTTTTTTTAGTATGCTCCAGAAACAAAGCGGCAGAGCCAACAATGGCTGTCTCCTGGCTCAGCAAGACCAAAAAAAGCAAGAATGAGCAAATCAAAAGTCAAAACAATGATGATTTGCTTTTTTGACAGCAATGGGTTGGTGCATAAGGAATTTTTGCCATCTGGTCAGACCGTTAATCAACAGTTCTATATCGAAGTACTCAAACGGTTGTGCAAAAGAATTATTAGGGTCCGTACAGAAATCGCAAACACATGGATCCTTCACCATGACAATGCGCCTTGTCATCGTGCCTTCAGTGTAACGCAATTTTTGACCTCAAAAAATATTACAGTATTGCCCCAGCCACTATACTCCCCGGATATGTCTCCGTGTGACTTTTTTCTGTTCCCCCAAATCAAACAAGTCGTAAAAGGAACACATTTTAATTCGGTAAAAGACATACAAACGTCTGTGACGAGGGTACTCAGGGAGCTTCCAGTTAATGACTTCCAGAAATCTTATGAAAACTGGAAAAAGCGTTGGACTCAATGTGTAGCTGCCCAAGGAGAATACTTTGAAAGGGACCATATCGATGTGCCCTAATTTTTAAGTATATGTGATTTTTTCAATCAGTCTCATTACTTTATTGTCAGACCTCGTATAACGTTTTGATTAGCCCAGAAAAGAACATCATGACGTATACATAATACGACTTTTCCATTTTAACTTAAGACATAGGGTGTTACCACTGGGTATCTTCCCTAATCTCATCATTCAAATCATTCTAACTTGTCACTCATCAAACCTACTTATTATACTAAGAACATGTATAGATTGTAGATTTCTTCAAATAAATAATAAAAAAAAAAATCTTAAGATATCAAACACTGTAAAGAATAACACTAAGTTCCATTGTGTTATTGTTTCGTGTTTATTTAAGACGGAGATTTTTATTCGTCGAGATACACTCGACATATACTATACAGCAGAGCTAATTTCTCGGTTTTTTTTATACTTAATTACTAAATAATTTTCCCCAAACACCCAACTTATAAATGCCACTATAAAACTATGTAAACATTATTCACTTATGTAGTTATGACAAATTTAATAATGCCCTTACACCACATATTTCAAATTGACATATTATTAATAAATCGTGCACTGTAGCAATGTAGCACACACAGATATTTATATACTGTATATACAGTGAAACCTCTAAATGTACCCAACACTCGGTCGATAATGTTTTGCTCGCTATTCAGGTTTAGTTTGTAAAAAGTCTGTAGTTTGTTCTCAAAAAATTCGCCGTTATTAGGGAACCGCTATTTAGATGCCTTTGTTATAGGCGATGTTTCACTGTATATTTCAAAAGTTAAATACTATACAGAAGTATATAAAAACATTATTTAACTACTTTATACTTACCTATGTAATTACGATAAATTTACTTTTGTTTTACATACAAAGTAAATTAACTTTGATTACTCGTGTATATTTAATGGCACTTCTAGTTGAAATTTACACAAAAATGTAAACAGACATAAATTTATATATGTGGCTGTCACAAATTTATCAATATTTTTTCATAAAATGAATTTATTTTGATAACTTCTGTATATTTACATAACACTTTCAGTTGAAATTTACACAGACATGTGTATGAACATTATGTACTTCAATATATATGACAAATTTACCTACTTTTATATGCAAAATGAATTAACCTATATATCCTGTGTAAATTTACATGGCGACGTGAGTTGAAATTTAACATTTTTACAGCGTACTCATGTTTTACGCACAACTCTGCTAAAGTGTAATAAAAAATATATATTATCTTAGTTGTTTTTCATAATAATAAATCAAAATACATTTAGGCAGGGGTATAACATGTTTTCCTCGATTATGAAATCAATGTTAATATTTTTTAGTACTCGAATTGCCTCCGATAAATACAAGAAATCAATAGTTTATAGTTTTAATAATATTTCACTCTAACATTGATTTCTTCTTTTTTTTTATTTATTTAAATTGATCTGCGGCATCAGAGGTCATTAGACATAACAATGTTACATTATATGCATTTTAAAAATGTGCTAAATATATATAAATACACAAGAAAAAAAAATTAATTTAATTTGATTTTTTTTCTGTATTTGTAGATATATATTATTTAGCACGTTTTTAAAATACATGTAATATAACATTGTTACGTCCAATAGCCTTTGATGCCGGGAATCGATTTAAATAATAAAAAAATAAATAAATAAATGTTAGGGTGAAATATTATTCAAACTATAAACTATCGATTTTTTATATTTATCGGAGGCAATTCGAGTATACTAAAGGGTCAACTACCTTATGTTGAAGTCAATTTGTATGAATTCCCAACAAAAATGAATTGGAGTGCGTCCATCATTGTGCGTTCCCATCAACCGGAGTACGTCCGTCATAAATAAGAATGCAGGGACAACGAGTTTTCTAATTTAAGGTTCGCACAGGAAAACGAAAAAACACCGTGGCCCATCCTGTAAAATATTTTATATAAAATAGTAGGTAATGATGTGGAGTTTATGAAGAAACGTAAAATACAATTTTCACCGAACTAACCGCGCGGTGGCGGTGGTATTATACCGCCATCGTGTATATATATATATATATATACAATATTTAGATTTTGCGCCGTCCTCGTCCCTCAGGTTTTTACTTGTATTTGTTATGTATCTTTTGTATATATATATATATATATATATAAATATACAGTACCGTGTAATGCGTGTTTGCGTATAATATGCGCACGACTGATGCGGTCTATGTAAATTTTATGGTAATTCGTTTGGCGCGCGCTGAACGCCGGGCAACAGTCGCGGCGACAGACTTTTTAGTTTTTTCAGTCTATTTCGTACATTATATACATATATACACGTATAGGATGATATAATAATAAATATATTTAGCGCTCGTGCTGCAGTAATGTGCATTATAATACGTATGTATAGCACGCCGACCAAAGTATATATACATACACATAAATATAAACATAAATTATATTGTACGCCGCGCTGCAGGGCATTAACGAGTTGAAAAGTTAAAGCCTGTTACAAGTTCGTATTAATTAAGTCACATATTATAATATTAATATGTTTCGCGAGTTACAGAAATTGTATTTGGTTTGTTTTTAAACAATTATTTTATTTCTGTTAATATTATGGCCTTAAGTCTATGGCACTGTATTTTTTTCTTGTTTACATGCAGTGGTTTATTTTTATTGAATTAAAAGAGTACTGCATTATTATGATTGGTTTTATTTTTTATCGTTTATTATTACCAATGTCAATTTTAAAAGTTTCTAAAAATATTCACAATTGCTTAATAATATATAATTATAATAACTGACATGTATATCATACACAGTTACACTTGTACACGATGATTGTTTGAATATTCTCAAAATATTGTATTAATTCTAGCCAAAAAAAAAAAAAAAACAGATGTCATAAGATGATGTTGTTATTGATGATAGTAATAATAATACCTTTAGGTGCTCATTTAATTCTATGTTAGATTACTCTGCTCAAGTGTGAAGTGAAATTTGAGTTACGGAACTTGATTTTGTAGTATACCACTTGTGGGACTGACATCAACAATATAATTATTAGTACTTTATAGTAGATATTAGTGGTATAGAACGCCCTAATAAAAATTATAATTATTTCGTTTAGACAGAGACTTGACTGCTTAGGTCATTCGCTTGCGGTCTGCAGTCGTTGCTTATGTACATCTACTTACAATTTACATTATTCCGTTCTGAATAAATTATATATGTATAATTTTTAAACTAATTAAATTAATTCGTACAATTTAATTATCTTCGGAAATAATAATAATTATTGCTTTATTTTTATATACATAAATTTAATGAGTACACAAGTTCTGATTTTTTTTTTTTTTTAATACCTATGCTAACGTGTTATTTATTAAAATAATGTTTAATGTGATGTGATCCTCTTTAGCATATACTTACTGTTAATTTTTCAGCAGTTATAAATGATTTATAATAATATATTTCAACAATATTTGTGTGTATCTAATTATGATATTTTGTAGAGGGTAAAAGTAATGATGAATGTTGAATAAATCGTTGAAGCCTAAGGTAAATGATCTCAAGTTGAGCACTTATAATTCTATACACTTCTTCTGGGCCATTTAATAATTAAATAATTTAATCAACCCATTTTTACGTAGGTATACACTATATACTAATTAATAGCATATAATCTGCAGGAAACGAAAGTTCTTATTTATAGATTCAAAACAGATAGATCAATTTGAGAAGTATAGAAAACAAATATCAGTGCCGAACAGAAATCAATAAGTTTGTTACTTACCAAATACACCCTAATAGTCATAACGGTATGGCCGAATCGCCTCACGTATTGCCATCTAAGATAACATTCCCATCTTCTGTCAAACTCCCCGAATTTCCCGTGAAAAGTCTATATTGGTGCTTTTGAGGATGACGCCTTCAATTTCTTTCTTTATTATTATATAATAATTTTTAATAGTTGTTCAATTATTATTGCACACATTAATGTATAATATTACATTATAAAACAAGTTGCATATTTTTGTTAGCACAATTTTGATTTTAAGTTACTTAAATACTCTTATAGGACAAAGTTACTATATGTACCTACCACTATATATATACTGAATTTAACTGAAAGCTTATAAAAATAGTAAATTCTAAATTCAATTCAGCTAATAAACTTTTCTTTTTTTTTTGCTGATTAGACAATGTTAAATTTTAATTTTTAATTTATTTTAATATTAATTTTAGTCAATAATTAAATTCAAAATAAATGTCTAGCATAAGTTAATTTTAAAAAATGTAAATATAATACAATTAGATAAATATTCGCTAAAATTAAAAAAAAAGCTCAACTTTGTATAGTCTATGTCGTATCGTAGGTGATGAGTACCTATAGCTCTAAACGTCGATAAATCGCACATATTTCGGTATATTATAAAATCCGAGAATTGGATGTTATTATTTATATAATATATAGTTGGACTTCACTATAACTCAAAGTTGAAGGAAAAGGCTAAGAAGTTCAAGTTATCCAAGAATTCGAGTTAAATAAATAGGATCCTTTAAATAGAAAATTCTAGGATCCAAGAAAAAATTTCAAGGTAGGTATCGACAATTTTGTATTAAAAAAGTTCAACTGATATATATATATATATATATTAGATGGACAGATGAAACCAGAACAAAACACAAGCACCGCTATTGTGCAAACTGTAAAACGTCATCGGACGGCCGACTTAACCACCAGCGCCGCAAGGTATGCATTGTATTCCCTGTTCAACGTTTTATTTTTAAATGTGGACCAAACATCATATATAAAAAAATTAAGTACCTAATTTTAATGCCAATAATTTATATATTTGCTGTCGATTATTGATTGACGCAAACACTATAAACAAATACATACCTAATTAAATATCTGATAATTTTCTAAATTAAAATTAAAAAGAAAAGCATCGTTGTAAATCAATTCCTCAAAAAAGTTTAACTGTTATAAGTATATTTTATATTGAAAAATTAAGGCAGTTAATGGACTAGATCTTGACAAATTAATAAATTACTTTGCAGATACGACATATAGAAAGAAAAACTTTTAAAAATAAAACGGTTGTATAATATATTATACAAATGTATATGTATAATAATAATTTATAATGTAATGTCATATTGTGGAAAAAGTGAAAAAATTAACATATATTGTCATTTATTTATTATTTACTTTATAATATCTTATTAATTGATGTGTGCGGTTGAAGGAGGTTAAAAATATGATACACTAAACCAAGGAAGTAGTCAGGGGTCATCGTACTATCAATAAACAAAATTATAAGGATAATTGTTCTTGTAATTCACCAGAAGTGTATTATAAAATATCTGTATTTTTACAGTGTTTAGATCATTTTATTTTACATCTCAAAAATAGGTTTGAACAGAATACTGATATTTTATCGCCAATAGAAATATTGTTACCAAAATCACTTTAGAAAAAAACGTCGGAAAACTAAAAATTTTCGCCAATTATTTTGAAGGTAAATTTCTGAATAAAATATAGCGAATGAGTATTTACTTTGGTGTGAAAAGTGGAAAAATAATGAAGAAACCCCTACAGATATTATGGCTATATTAGACTCATGTGATTCGACATTTTATCCAAATATAAACCATTTGTTACGAGTTTTGGCAACCCTCCCAGTATCTACAACTGACGTTGAACGATCATTATCACTTTAAAAAGAGTAAAAGCACTACTTCGAAATCAAATTGGAAATGACCGATTAACAGGGCTGACTCTTTTATCCGTTCACTGGGAAATATCAGTTTCACCAAAAGACGTGTTAAATATAATGGCAAAATCAAAATTATTATTTTTATATTAATATTTTATTATTACTTCATGTTTGTTTAAATAATAAGAATGGTTAAAATTACTAATTATTATTATTATTTCCGTGTTGAAAATTGGTAACTGGCTGCTATATATATCATTACGATAAATTTACAATTATATTTGCCTATATGGCTAAATAGAAATGGGCCGGTAAATTCGCAATGTCACGACGATAAAAATTCCAAACCGTGTACGGCAGCTACGTATCTGTTATGTATATATGTTATATTATATAAATGCACATGAAATATTCTGTTGGACTCGACCGATTAATCTTGTGTACATTTGGAAAACCAAAATACAACGTAAATCTGAATGTAATAAAACATTGTTTTCTGCTATTAAAAACAAGTTAAAAAATATCTAAATACAATAATCTTATGTACGTACTACTGTTGAGTTTCGAATTCTCGCCAACTCGAATCTCAAGAGGAATAAAAATAAATTTGACTTATGTATTTTTCAAGTTATATACCTCAAACACAACTTAAAAACACTTCTAAGGGCAAGCAAATATTCAAGTTGTCAAGATTTTTGAGTTATCGAGACTCAACTGTATAATAGTCCTTAATAATGGCTTGCGGTTGTTTAAAATATTTAATTTAAAATACGCAGAAATATACATTTAGTCTATTGTCTATTGTAATGCTCTGGAAATTTTTAAAAATAATAAATATGGATTATTATTAACTCCGTAGTGAACTCACGTAGATTTATATACCCATTGATATTTTCAAAAATATAATTTCTTAACAAATCATATACTAAAATATTTAAATATACTCTAAAATTAAAAAAAAAATAGTTTTCATTTCAAAAAATATGGAAGTTGGTATCACCACAGAAAACTTTTAAATGGTATAAAAAATTAAATAATTTTAAATATAATTCTAAAGTAGGTATATTCGACATTTCAAAAATCACAATTAGAATACATTTATGGTTCTAGAAAATTTGGGGAAGAGGTGAGCGTGTTTTGGTCAGTCATTCTGTACAATTATTTTAATATTGTGGCTGCAGCTTTCAAAAAATTCGGTTGTGTTATTCTAACCAGAGTTGGGCAAAATTTTATCTAGATAATTATTCGAATAAATCTGTATTCGAATAAAAAACTATTCGAATGATTTTTTTACAATTATTCGAATAAAAATGTATTCGAATAATTTTCAACTATGATTATTCGAACAAAAAACTATTCGAATAATTTTCAACTATGATTATTCGAATAATTTTCATCTATGATTATTCGAATAAAATTTAACGCCAATGCCGTCATCAGCTGCCGTCGAAAGATTATTTTCTTATGCAACTATGACTAATTTACCAAAATCCAACAAGCTATCAGATGATA
>JACXSJ010003693.1:0-20423 GCA_014851325.1 Pentalonia nigronervosa | reverse complement strand
TTTTTTTTAAATAAAATTTTTCAACCAAAATAGTAAAATATCAACTTGATTGCCTACACATATTTTTAATTTATGTTGATGGTTGGTGTTATAATTTCATAAATCAATTTTTTTTGCAAGTTACCTATCAAATGTGTAATATAGCAGATAACTCTAAATTAAAGCGGTAAATATATTTTTATAAAAGTGTACACTAAATATTTTTCATGTTATGAATATTTTGAATTTTTTTAACCTCTGTTTTTCCTTTTTCATGTTTTATAATAATTATTTTTGTTGGCTTGTAAACTCTTATGTCAGGTTGCACGAAAAAAATTATTAATTTAATG
Source organism: Pentalonia nigronervosa (assembly GCA_014851325.1). Classification (NCBI taxonomy): domain Eukaryota; kingdom Metazoa; phylum Arthropoda; class Insecta; order Hemiptera; family Aphididae; genus Pentalonia; species Pentalonia nigronervosa. The sequence goes on along the minus strand of JACXSJ010003693.1, from coordinate 20,094 downwards.
GGCCACTAAATTTTGTGTAAGGGATCATTAGCTTTTTATTGATTTATTAAATATTAAGTGATTGTTTATGTAACCCGACATTAGTAATATAAATATAAAGAATACGCCAGAGATCCACATTGATAGTTTAAGAATGGTACTTATAGTAATTAATAATTCTCTTTTACTACTTAAACATTTCATTTAACATTTAACCAATTTGTGAAATAAAAATGTTGGTATATCATGTATAATTTACCTACTATTAATTGTTTATTTTTAGACCTTTATGTTGGAAAATTATTCTGTTGGCCAAAACTAGATCAGCCCATTTATATTTTCAGAAAATGTACTGGTTGAAAATAATGGCCAGAAAATAGTAATTTTTATTTAAAAACAACCATGTATAACTCATTTATTATAACTGTCCTTAACCATTCATAATTCCAAAAGTTTCAAACTAATTTGTAATTGTTTTAATTTTCAGTAAAAAATATATATATATTTTTTTTATAACTTAATCATAATAATCTATACATTTATAAATGTATTCCACTCTAAAATAATAAATTATTTAAGTACAGTATAAGTAGAAAAATTTAAATTAAGCATTACATATATATACACTTAATGTAACTAATCTGATTTTTAGACTTCTATGACTATGATGAATGAGAATGCAAATTATCAAATTGTGAATTTGGTTGAAGACCTCACAAAGTATTCAGATACAACTCATATTGATAATTTGGTATGCTTATAACATAAAAATAGTTAAAAGAAATATTTTTGATTATTATTGAATGCTTTTATTTCATAAATAAATTATACCATACATAAAAAGTGAAAACAAATTAACTATATCAAGTTAAAATTAAATTAGTTGTTTGAACATACCAATCGTAAATACATTACTGTGGTATTAAGTGTGCTGTGGTGAAAATTATTTTACTTAAGAATTACTATGGTCTAACTATGATAACATATCAGCTAATTTAAAAGTAATGGCGAATAAAATAAAAATAATTTAATTTTCACTATTTTTTAGATACTTAAAAAAAAATAATTTATTTTGCCAGAATAATTTAAACATTTTATATCGATAATGTTTTTATTGTATTAAATTAAATTACCAAATAATTGTGCAGAGTTGTGAGTGGGTCATTATAATGGATGTATTAAATTTGGATTTAATGATCTAAAATCATTGTATACAAAAAATGATTCTGAGTGAAGACCATCTGTTAACATACATTACAGTATATATTTTATGATATTTATATTAAAATAATTTATTTTACTATTTCTATACAGTAGGTTAAATTAATTTTTGCCAAAAAACATTTGAAAATGTCATTGAGTATATAAAATATAATAACATCCATTAAAAGTTTCAAGCACCCACAAAAAATATTTTTAAATTATAACAAAATAACTAACATTGTTATTCATCATTTAAACATTTTATTTCATTCAAATTTTAACTTAAAATGTCTATAAAAAACAGCCATGTGAATATATTATTTTGATTTTTTGGCTACACTATTAACAACTAACAAAAAAATTGTTTTAAATTTTTAATCTTTAGCTATAAAAATTTTTTATTTTAAATTTTTAACTACAAAATAATTTATAAATGTTCAATGTTTTAATGAATTTTGGTAAAAATTTAAACTATAAATGCTTATAACATAAAATGTGCCTATGTAATTTAATATTTTTGAACTGCTATTATAACAACTTATGAGGAACTTTGTATTAAATTTTCAAGCATTTTAACCCAATTATTATTATAAATAAAGATAATAATAATTTTTATCGATATTTAAAGAAAAACAATTCTAAATGCAAAAACATCTTAGGTATACAATTAGCTCAAAAATTGTTGAAATATTTTTAAAACTATATAGTGTATAGAAAATAATAATCTCAAAATTCTGTAAAAATTTCAAATGTTGATAGTTATTCGTTTATGAATTACAACAAAATAAAAAAATCGCTCTCTGTAGTTTACGGATGAATATTCAATGTCTAATTTCAAACACTCATAAAAAATGAGTTTGACTTTCTGTTAAACTTTTTTTTTTTTGTGAAAAGTAGAAAAACTTGAGTAGAATCTTTCATTAAATTTTCAAACCTTAGGTTTTATCAGAAAAAGTTTTTATGAATTTCTAAAACAAAAAAATTTACAAATTTTCGTGATTTTGAGGTGTTTTGTTAAAATGTTATACCTAGAAAATTGATTAATTAATTATTTATATGTACAAAAAATCTATTGTGTTTTTACTCTCAACTTTTTTTTTAATTTTCACTTACAATAAATTATGAGGAACATTTTATTATATTTTCAAGTATTTTGACCAAAAACAAAATTTTTTATCGACAATAAAATAAAAAATAAATAAGCCTGATAATTTTTTACTATATAAAAAACTAGCCTAACGCTTGTTTAATAGTACTGTAGACTTGGGTCAACTTTTTTTTGAATTTTCACTAACAGCAAGTTATGAGAAACCTTGTATTGTTAAATAAATTTACTATGCCTATTTATAGCTCAAAAAAAGTCAAAATATAAAGAACATTTTATGGTATATAAAAATTTTGTAAAATCTATTTGGAATTTTTTACTTTTGACCCCCAAAGCCCCAAAGTGCCAACTAGATTTCTTTCCTACCAAAAAAGATACTGATGAAGAAAATCAAAGCACTTGTATTGCATCAAAAAAAAACACACATCATTGTAAAATTAATACATTCATCGCCCTGGTAAAAATCTAAAATAGAAAGAAATAAAGAGCAAAGAAAATGTATATACCAATCGAGGTATCAATTGAAGAAAATTTGTAAAAATGTTATATAAATAATAGTTTTCCTGCATAAAAAAAAAAAGTTATATTCTAGTAAAACATAATAATATATATTTTAATTTTATAAAAATAAAGTTAAATAAAAAAGTATTAATATTATAACATTTTTTTTAGATTTACAAATAAATCATTAGAATAATTTGATTCTAATTCAGTTTCATTATTACTTGGTAAAAAAAAGAAGTATATAATTTCTGTATTATACATTTTTTTTTTTTTTATTTCAATATCCATAAAAATAATTTATAAAAACAATTTTGATTTATTTACAGAATACAGAGCCTATATGAATAACCTGTAAAACCAAGTGTAGCTAAAAGTTTATTAGATAGATTAAATATTTTAAAATAAATTGTTACATTGTTTAAATTTTTCACCATAGTTATCTATCAAGTTCAAGAAATTCAAAAAGTAATGAAAATAATTATAGTACCTACATTTAAAGGTATTTTTCTACACAAGTTGAGTTAAATAATAATATTAACATGTCGATGGATATGACTGTTATAGCAATTGCCAACTAAACACCACTTTTAGGATCAGTTTTTTTTCATGTTTTGAAATTGAATTAAATATTAGGTGGTATACTTTTATATCAGTCATGCCAATCATAAAACTTTAAAGTTATGAATGCTGTAGAATACAATATCTATCAGCATGTTAATAAATGTATGTATGACTAACAATTTGTTATAATTATACACATATTTTTAAAATTACTTTCTTCAATAAACTCTATTATCTAGCAATGTCAGTCAAAATTTTTTTAATTCTTCATTTATAAATGGTATATTTTGAATGTTTTTATTATTAAATTAAAATATTAGATATATATGATACTGTTGTAGTGATGCATAGTTGTAATTATTCTTGATTAATCAAAGATTAAATAAACAGAATAATTTTTATAACATACAAAATACATAGGTACTTTCATTGTAATTTAGACTTCTGATCATTATAATTCATAGACCTGCTCTTTACATTGAACAGTGTATTTATTGATGCTTTGACATATGATGATATAGAATAATAAATAAAGTAACACAATATTGATGATAGTTTATGACTAAATTGCAGTAATCAAAAAGTGTTATTTTTATTGTTGCAACAACCAGAAACCAATCAGTCTATGAGAGTAGGTATCTTAGATCTATACTTACCTATTTCATACAGCACAAACAATATTGGTTGGAGTCATAATATTATTATATACAATTACTATAGTTTATTGTTTTTTTTTTGTTTTAAGATCAAAATACTGTACCTAACAGTAATACAATTTTGTAATGAAGTATAATATTTAAATTTTCTATTAACTCTATATCATTATTAATGTTTTCTTCCAGATAACACATTTTTTATAATTTCCAATGAGACTGTATCAGTTGAAACTTGGAAATAATGGTTCTTCTTATAAAAGAAGTATTCAATATTTCAATTTCAATATTTGTATATATTAGGTTTATATCATAAGTTATATTTAAAAAGATGTTTGTGTATGAATTCTAAAAAAAATTTTAAATTCAAGTTACCTATTATATGCAATGCAAATCTGATAAAATGTATAATAAGTCCAAGGCACCTATATAATAATTCTATAATAATTTCTTGTATCGTAGAATATAACATGTAGTATTATCTAAAAATTATATAGTATAACATTTTATATTTGTTGAAATCATATTATATATATATATACATCTGTGGTTGCAGTCAAAAATTATTACAAATTTATTATTTTTAATATTTAAACTCAAATATTCAAAAACATTTAATATTTAAAAAAAAAACAAAGTATCAAATTATTATAATAATAATGTTCTCTATTTAATATCCTTACATCATTTTTTTTTTTTATAGAATATTTCTTTTGAGAGTTATGATTAATTATATAAAAAAAAATCAACAGTTTCAAATATTTTTCTATTAATTATAAAACTTAAGAGCTTTTTTGGCTTGGGTTAAAGTTTATCAATTTGTCTGACATTTGTTTTTGTATGCTTTTTTTTTTATCAATGGAACCAAATTGAGGAGAATAACTTTTTAAAACATTTTACAATTTTGTTTTCATTCGTCTATACTACAGGACCACCCTAATATGCACTGGTTTTTTTTTTAATTAGATACAACATGTATCAAAATCTATATCTAAGCCACATTAATATCAGGTATTGACGGGCTAATGGATTATAAATGCTATAAACCAGGCGTGTCAAACATGCAGCCCCTGACTATAAACATAAAAATAAGGCACGTACATTCTTAAAGGTTAACATTTTAAATGTTATATAATAATATAATAATTTATTAAATGTAAAATATCTTACATTTTTATATTTATATCAATGACATAAATAAAGACCACTCGTTCCACTACTTATCATTAAAGTCAAAATTCTAAAAATAAAAATTGTAATACAATATATTTTAACAAGTTAATAAATTTATTTTTTATAAATCACATCTAACTAATTATGTTGTTTTTTTTAAATTTTAACTTCAAATTTAAAATATGTTTTGCATTCTAATACTGAAATAATATTATAAATGAAACAGATATTTGAAAAGATAAAATAAATTTATCTCATTTGACTGGTACTCAATGGCTAATGCTGAATTCCCTTCAATTTCTGTTAAAATCCAAAGATAAGGCTTTGGAAGTTGAAAAACTGTTATTAAACAGTTATTTTAAGAATAATATTATTGACATTATTTTCAATTTTTATCTTTAATCAGCTTCAATACATTTAATAATGCAAATAAATTTGATGAATTAAGTTATTCTTTATTAATGCAAGATCTTGAATATGATTTCACCTATTTTATTATCAAATTTTGAGTACAGATGGTAAAATAAAATATCCTTAAGTGTTAAATAAAATTGAACTTGTAAGGAAAAACTTCAATGGTTTCACTGATACTATTGTTCAAAATGTCAAGGTTATGCATTAATGAGTTAAAAATTAAAATTAAGTTAATATTAACTAAGTTAAGTAATTCTATTTTTTTTAACTTTCAACATAATAAGTTAAATTTTTAACATATTTAACATGTTAACTTCAAGTTAATTGTATTCAGATTTATTAAAATTAAGTTGAATTTAATATTTCATATAGCCCATCTATTTATAGCTTTGTTAGCCTTATCTTGAAAAATATTAGATATTTTAGAAAAGAAATATCCTTTTATGAGAAAATGTATAATTAATAAATAATAAATATTACCGGTTTTGTTTGATATATATTATATAGGTACATAATATACATTTAGTCAAAAAGGTATTTTGTAAATAGCTAATATCTATTATAATGTATTATTAATATAATGGTGATTAGTTAATAATTTAATACTGCATGTAATAATAATTATAGGTATGTACAATATACATAGAGTATGTACTACATAGTAGTATAGTACTATATACATTACAAATAATAGTTATATGACATTGGGTATTAGCCATATTTATATAATTAAAAGTATAATTATATAATTTTCATAATATATTATAAAATAGGACATTGAACATAATATTAATTAATAATTTTTATTTAGTCATATAATTTTAAATTTTGAATAGATACTACATTCTTGTAAACCATAACTCATAACCTAATGACACTTAACGCTACACATGCTAAGAAACACATTATTTTATGGAATTATTAAAATTACTTATGGAGGAAAAATTATTACTGAACATCTTTGTTAAAACTCTGATTCAAAATAATTAATTATTTATATTCCACAATTGATAATTTGAATTATGGTATTGTTATTTTGTTGCACTCATTGTTTTATCGACATACACAGTACATTGTGCAGTATTAACTTAGTTAATTTTTTTTATCCATTAATTTTAAACCTAAAAAAGTTATAAAAATATATGAAATAACTTTTACTTAACTTTACTAACTTTTTCTTATATTAACTTAACTTAATGAGTTAATAAAAATTCTTAACTTGCCCAGCCTTGCAAAATGCAGTAACTGGATGGTTATATATTTTTAAAGATAGGCCCCAAAGACAATTGCAAAATGAGCATAACCATGAAGTTGCCAAAATTATATCTTCTAATATTTACATAAATTTCAATTGTAATTTTATTTATATTTTTTTTTAATTTTGCTTAAATAGGTAAATTAACTTGTAGTAACTTGTCAAATTATCATTTTTATATTAAATATTTTTTGTGAAATTCTTTTTTTCTATATCTATTTTTTAAATATATAGTTATATGTAGATAATTGTATTGATTTAAAATATATAATGTTGTATTAATGTAATTACAAATGTATCTTAAAGTAATATTATTATACCTTAATAGGCTTTTGGCTAACAATTTGTTCTTATACCTACTTTAATCAGTTGCATTATTAGTAGTTGATATGATTCATTTTAATAGGTACAGAAATATATTAGAATAATTTGTGATAGTTAAAAAGTTGTATTGTATACTTATCATATTTTCAGATGTTCAATAAAATAGTATTTTATTAATTTGTATTAAATTAAATTTTAATTATTAAATTTGATGATCATTCTTTAAGATTTAAATTATTAGATCTGAAGGGAATTCCTCTTTATGTTATTTTAGAATTTATTAGAAACACACTTTTGGTCATTTCTTAGGACTTTTAAAAGGAATTCCATAGATTCAGGCAATTGGATTCATATTGTGGTTGTATTCCCTATGTTTTTTGGGGGGATTCCCTAGTAATTCCCATGAATTTCCGATGCTGTTAAGTTGTAACTATATATACACTAAGTAGTGTAAATGGTATATTTAGGAGCATATACAACAGTACAAATATCATAATCTTATATAATTTTATTTCTAAAATGGATTTATTTTTATTCCAATGCTAATATCAACTCATACAATAAAAATTTATGTAAGATCTCAATTTTGCCATACTAAGATAAAATTATACATAATTAGAATTAATTATCTTATGAGTTGTGAAGGAAACAAGTGATTTTTAGTTTTTAAATTAAAATATTTATGTAGATAGATAAAATAGTTATAGGTACTAGCCAGCAGATATTAGTAGTTTCACAATTAATATAATGGGCTTTTGATGTATGATTAAGCATAATTAAGTCTTTAATTAAATAATTAATAACTTATAAAATAAATAATTAAGACTCTTTTTGATCATAACTAAAATGTTCATTGGATTCCTTCAATTAAATTCAAATAAATTAACTATTGACTATTTACTCTGATAGTTGAAATGATAATTCCATCATTTCATAATACCATCAATAAAATATGTCAATAACTTTTTACTTTCCTATTATTTTGATCATTTTTTCAATTCTTAATATGGATTTTAGAAACCATATAGGCACTATAAATAAAAATACCATACAGATTCAGATTTTAAAATTTAAAAAATTGGGTATAGTTAAAACCTAATACCAATTAAAAATTGGATAAAACAGTTGAAATTGGAAGCAAAACACCTTCTATTGTGTAGTATATAATAGTAAACTACTCACACTGTGGTATATCAAATGCTAAATAAATATTTTTAGTATACCTACCTACTTGAAGCATATTTGTCTTATGTAGTAACTAGTAGGATAATTAGTCTTTAGTTGTGCCTTGTACCATTATAGGTACCTATATAGTATTGTAACAACTATGTTATATGACACTTATGTATATATTATATAAATTCTACATTACTTACATAGTACAGACATAATACGATTAATTGCTGACCGATTCAATAATATATTCATACACAATAAACTGTCAGGTATAATAGTGATAGTTAATAATAATTGAATGTGATATTTGAAAAATAAGGAAAATTATTTAATTGTAAATTTAAATACAGAAAATATTAAATCGGTTTGCGAAAATTGCAACTCGTTATAAGCTAACAGAGAAGAAACTAAAATTTCTCAACAATTTAACATTAAAATGTAGGTGCATATATAATATTAAAAGACAAATGTTCATATTTTTTAAAATCATTTTTATCACAAAAATAATTTGAAACATTTTCAACATTAAATTAGGGAAATTACCACCAATTTTACATAAATAACTTGGTATATTAATAGTTACCATGCTCAGGAAAAGTTTAGAGATAAAACACAAAGTATTATTCAGGAAAATATATTTAAAAATTAATGAACACTCGGAGCAAATTGAACAAGTAAAAAGTAAAATAATTGACTTTGACTTTACAATAAAATATCAAAAAGGACTTTTAAATCAAGTGTGTGACCTAATGTAAATAAATCCAATATTCGATCTACCAACTTATGAACAAGAACTGCAAAAGGATAAGAATTCAACTATTTGTCAGATTACAATTATGTTTACAAATAGAACGTAATAACCCAATAGACAATAAATAAAATGCTATATAATATAAAATTATAAAATTCCATCAGTAGATGCTTAAATAGTCTAATACATAATTATTTTTTTTTTTTTTATTAAATTAAAAAAAATAATATTAAATAAATTATATTAATGAGTAATTAAAACAATCAAATTATGAAAAAAAAAAAATTAAATTAATAATATTAATATATTTTAATTAATTATATTACCTTGAATTTAATTTTTGGTTAGTAAATTGTCTTATATTAACGATACATGTCAATCTTAAATTAAGTAGGTTATACCATTATTTTCCTGAATTATTTTGTAATTTGGATATTAACTTTAACCATTTCTTGTTCTGTAAACAAAAGAATATTAACAAAAAATAAAGCAAAATATGCTCTAAGTTATAACTAAAAACGTACCGTTCTCATTTTCTTCTTTTGCACCAATAGCTTTCTCAGCTAAATTGATAGCCAAATCTGAGTTTGCCTGTTTTGTATCACCTTGAGTATTCAAGTTTTGACAATCTTGCTGTTCTTCTTTTTCTACTTGTTCCCTAAACATATTAAACATTTTTATTTTTTTTTAAATATACTGTACAAATAATTACTAACAAATAATAACTAACCATTCATGCGTAGATAACAATGAAACAGGTTCAGAAGTATCTGCAAAAAATGCATTGAGCGAAGATAATTTTTGCAATTGTAATTTCTTTTTATTCAGATTCGCGATTTGTATCACACCAGTAACATCCTTTTAATTCAATAAATAAAAAATTAACAGTCAAGATAAATATAATATGAATACCTATTGGGCATAAATTAAAATAACAATTTATGACATAAACATTACGTCGGTGTCAGAGTCGGCGTTAGATTCACTTCCATTTTTGATGTCTTCATCGTTATTACTCTTGAGCCCTTTAGATACGAGATTCTCATCGTCAGCCACTTTATGTAATTTTAAGTTTTTCTTGTTTGAATTCTCGATTTGTATCACACTAGTAGCACTCTTTTAGTTCAATAAATGAAAAATTAACATTCAAGATAAATATAATATTATGAATACCTATAAAGCATAAATTAAAATAATATATGACAAAAACATTACGTCGGGGTCAGAGTCAGCGTTAGATTCATTTCCATTTCTGATGTCTTCATCGTTATCACTCTTGAGCCCTTTAGATACGAGATTCTCGTCGTCGGCCTCTTTATGCAATTTTAATTTCTTCCTGTTTGGATTCTCGATTTGTATCACACCAGTACCACCCTTTTAGTTCAATAAATGAAAAATTAACAGTCAAGATAAACATAATATGATGAATACCTATAGGGCATAAATTAAAATAACAATATATGACAAAAACATTACGTCGGTGTCAGAGTCAGCATTAGATTCATTTCTATTTTTGATGTCTTCATCGCTATTACTCTTGAGCTTTTTAGTTAAGAAATTTTCGTCGTCAGCCTCTTTATGAGTATTAGTTATTCGACCAGGATTATCGCGCATTTCCTGTTTCTCGAGTTCTTCAATATTAGGAAACTCGTTACTTCTCGGATTTCTTATATACTTGTATGACCTCTTTTCTTGATAAAAACAATTTAAAAAACACAAATTTTATAGATGCAAACTAGAATATAAGAATAATTAAATATTAAATAAATTGTTATAAAGATTGCATGCTTACCTCTGGGCATATTGTTCAGTGTTCACGTAAATGATACAGCGGTAATCAAGTACATATAAACTAAAAATGTAGAAGTTAGTAGGTACCGTATTAGGGATGGGAATCCACAACAAAAAATGTGTTATAAATTAATTAAATGAAAAAATAATGACACCAATAAGAGTGAGTCCACTCGTATCAGTTTTACGGGCATCATACAAGTCTTGGAATAAAAAGTCAAATTCAATGAACGCGTTAAACATAAGGGTTATAACCCTTATACTAGGGTGTTTGGGGTTCTTTTATAACTTCTAACGCTATCTAGCGATGATATTATGAATATTGTACCCCAATAGTTTTGTAATCAATAATATATAATATGAAAACACTTGTTTCAAGAAATCTTTAAGAAGGTGAGCAAAAAGAACAGTCGCCCCCCATATATTGTAGATTTTTAAAATTGTTCTAAGTTTTTATAATTAACTGACTATTTTCTAATTACATTATTATTAATCAAATTGTACATCAATAGTTTATGCAATTAAATTTATTAAAGAACTGTACTTCATCAAACTATATTATTTAATTCCTATGGAATTTAATTTCATAACTAAATCCTAATACACAAACATGCTGATGGACTTAATAATAATAAACATTTACTAGTTTATTATAAATCATTAATGGTAACAGACAAATCTAAACATAGATTTGATCTACAACATATGTTTATACAGGTAGGTACCTACTTATAATTAAAGTAAGAATAACAAAAGGTCTAAACAAAAATCTGCAAAATCCCAGCTTTTAATTACAAATATAAGTAGGTAAATAATAAACAGCAGTAAGTAATAAAGTAAAGAGAAAAGTCATAAAGAATAGGTATGTAATATGTTTTAAAATTTAACATTATATATAATATTAAAAATAGCACTAGTACAAATACTAATTTCTGTGCCTCATGTAAAGGTGGTACAAATATGAAACTATTTATTACACTATTCTTAATAATTAATTTAAAACAACAACAAAATTCAAGAGAAATCAAAGATTATATTTAAAAAAGTAATTTTTAAGTTTTATTTTTCATTTGCTTTAACTATATTAAACATTATTAAAATGTTACTGAGCATACACGGATTTTATATACATATTATTGTATTAAACCAATTGGGCTACCAAAATAAATTATCATTCTTAAGAAAAGAATGATAGAAAAGAATTTATATCAGGTTAATTAGTATGTTTATAATTAATGACACTTTTTTAACATGCAAACAACTTAACTTAATAAGTGATAATGTAAAATATTAAACTTTATACCTAAGTACCTTATTTATAGAATATTACATATATAAGAATAATTTGAAATTCAAACTGTTAATATCATACTCAAACACGTTTTAATAATTCGAACTAAAATAATTAAAAAAATTAAATACTTAAGAAAATGGGTGGGAATGAAATTAACTCTCTAAAATACCTGATCAAAGCTATGTTTCTAAACATATTTTAAACAATGAATTGTGGTAATTCCATGTACATTGTAGAATTATTATTTTTTTCCTAACTCAGTAACTGATGATTTCGTTTTGTCATATTTTATGAATTAGTTACATAATATTTACCAACAGATAAATTATTTTATAATGATTCCATTATATGTAAATTAAAAATAAACTCTTACTAGTCAGTGTTAAAAATTTACAAAATATAAATATTAAATAAAATTTCATAATAAGGAAATATTAAAAAGTATTGTATATGCTACAAAGACATATTGTTGATCACAAATTAAGCACCTCTGTAAAAATACATAACTACTATGTTACAAATAATATGAATCAACATTTTAACCAAATCAACAGTCTTTACTACTATGTACCATAACTATACCAGTACCAACAAACTACAGATGGACACAGTAGGGATCAAACTTATGATTATGTATAGAAACTTACAATTTTCATTGAACAGTAAACTTAACAAATGAAATAAAATCAACAACTATAAGATCCATAATTAATATTTTAGTATTCTATTATACCTACTTAGAATAGCTATCTAAATATTAGAATGAATGTAGATCATTCAAAATTATATCTAAATTTCTATTACAAATTTAATCCAGATATATTTATTTTTTTACAATCAATAATAATCCTATACTTAAGTGTCTATTACATTATACTTAAAACATAGGTACTTTTAAGCATATGTACGGTAGTTATAAGTTGTAGTTATACTATCAATAACACCTTTTATCATTGATCCGTTTTGAATTCACAGAGTGTTTATAAGGGAGGTCCACGATCTTAGATTTTTGGAAGGTCTATGCTTTCATGTTATATATACTCTGTTTCTTAAGAGAATATACTAGTTATGCGCACTATGCAAGTGTATAGAGTGGTCCGACATAAATTAAAAAGTACGGTACTATTTTTTTAATGTTTATAAAAATAAAACATTTATTTTTGATAAAATAATACAATATCAACCTTTAATGAACAAAAATTATATAAACAATTTAATTCAGGGTTAAAATAAAAATAATAAAAGTTCTTGTAATATCATAAAATTTTATTTTAGACTATTTAAATAAAAATCACTAGATAATAAATTATAATTTGGACATAAACGAAGGGTGTAAGATGACACAATATGCATACACAAAATATATATACACACGCAATACACATATGCATATGCAATATAAGATAAACAAATTCGCCACATTCTAACATGTGTTAGTAATTATAATATACAAACATATAGGTGGTCTACGAAGCCCCACAAATGCCGATACGCGCATTAATAAAATGGAAGGGATTACATTAAAATCATATTATATAAGGACTAGATAAAATACACAAAATCGCAATCTTTCTCAAAAAATACCAAGACACATCGTCTACGCCAGTATGCACTTTGATTTATTTTTACTGTTCAAACAAATGCTTTCATACACGTATAGTCGTATGTATATTGTGTTATGTACCAGTCAGAGAACGACCTTTGAGAATGGACGTAGGAGCTTGTAGACGTAGTGTTAAAATAAATTATAATTGTTGTATATTGTAATGAGTTGTTTTATTAAAAATTTCAGTATTTAGACTGGCGTGAAGGTGCTCGTTGTAGTCCGGGAATATCACGTCTGAATTGATGCCGATTCGGGCTCTCTTATATATTGGCTACTACTCCTATCGGTACCTACGTCATTCTAGCAAGGTAGCGATGACTTCATTTGTTTTATCGTGTATGATTATGCTAGTTCCAGGAAATGCCATCTATCCACGCTTTGTCGTCGAGTGGCGATAACTCACCAGACGCGACTAGTCCATACATTATCATAATTCCTAGTATTTCATATTTTTATTAATTTAATATAATGTCATAAAATGATATTATATTATTTAATTCACACATGCTATTTTAATTAGATAATTTCTACTGGTCGTTCGAGGCCGCTCTTGTTATCAATTCTGATCATAATCCCAGTATTATCAGCTCGTTACCAGATGGTTATACCCTCACGTAATCCTGAGCTTGTTTTTTATTTATTAAATTTATTACTTGCTCGTCTTAGGTCTACGATTTCTATGATTCAATTCTTAGCACTTCTTATATTAATTTCCCTAAATATTTTTATGGTCGATCTAGCTTTGTCTTTTCGCAACGCGTCTACGGTTCGGTAATTATTTATAAAGTGGTTTGTATTGAAACGTACATAGTTCCTCCTTACCCTCGAGGTCATTGCTGATTTATTAATAGTCATAAAAGTTATGTATTGTCAGATACATAGTAATTGAGTCGTTCGAACATCCTTGTATATGACCTTACAATATTGATTATCTAGTATTATTAACCAAATCTCTAGTTCATTATTTCTCTTTAATCAATTCAACAATATCCACCACACTCCTTGTCTAAATCATTAATCCACAACTCATTACAACTGCTTAGGTTTATCTATTACATACCATTATATTAATTATTAGGTAGGTATCTCATAACGTAGATTACGTTCGTTTGGTGATCAGCATCCGAAAGGAATCTGTGTTTGCTACAATCGTAATGATCTCTAAAACCCAATACTAACATATTTACAATTTCTGAGGCAGATTTGTTAAATCACATCGAATCTCATGATCTTGACGAATCTCATCAATATCATAAAATATAACTTAAAATAAAAGTATCTCTTAATACATTATTAAATTTATAAATTAAAATGCATAATATAAAAGTATACGTTGCAGTAACTCCGAGTATCGAACTTAACCGCATGAAGACATATATCCACGAACACATCATTTTTGTAGTAAATAATACCTATTAATAGTAGTAAAATAATTTAACATAAAGACATTTAAATAAAAACCGAAAATGATCTAATAATATTAAACAATCATCGATGACGCCCAGACGTGTGATCACATGCATATTATATCCACGTTCCCTCATATTATCATATTACGTATATACACATTAAATTGTTAACATGTGTATCTTGGTAGTAAAGGTTGGAAGCAGTCACTTCTTCAAAGGGCACCGCTAGCCGTTCTAGTCCGTGACATCCTTACACATCCAGACGAGTCATCGAACTCTCGTGCACGGCATATTCTTAAGTATTTCTTTAATACATCCACTAGATACTCGAAATACAAACCCGGCCATACCGCCTCTTTATTATTTTTATGCTACTACAATTTTTTTAGTACGTATTCACACGATGATATTAATATATTTAACTGCAGCTGGTGGAATGAAGTATTGATGCATATTTTGCGTTTATTATTTCAGTTGTAATTTTCTTCAGTCATATATTTTTCCTAAGTAATGAGACATGTTTTTAAAAAGGGGATAATTAAGCGTACCGAATGATTTTGTCGGGACATCGGAGCAGGATTTTAAAATATTGGACTTACTCGTATAAAACGTGATATCTGGCTCGATAAAATCCAAAAGCGCAAATCGTCTATTTTTTTCAATGGACCTAAAACGTAAATTCGTTTTGCGTTATTGTACCTTAGTAGTGGGATAAAAGCACAAAAATAAATTTATTACCTGATACAGTATTATACCCGTTACAGTATAAGTTTCAGTTTAAAATTTAATGCTCATTATATTATTTATTTCTTAAATACATAGTATTTTTATATTTTAAAAACAAACAGTGATCGAGTTCAGTTAAAGTTTAATAATTAGTATTTTCGTATCGTACCACATTTTATCGTAACAAATTACAGTGACAGTTGATAATCATTTAAGATAACTATTATTAAGTACAGTGGTCGCCGTTTATAGTGTTCACTGGTTGTAAGAATCAGTCGCTTATAGTGATCAGAAATGCCAGGAAGGCAGGAACGGAACAAACAGCCGTTACCAATGCATTTTTCACCGCTTACTGTGTTCAGGTTTTCGGTTATAGTGATCAGAAATAGTCGTATCAAAAATATAAATTATATGGAAAAACAATTACGAATAATGATTATTAGTTTATGAACCTAACCTAATATAATCTAACCCATGTAATAAGCGATGATACAAGTATATATTTGAAACCGTTTGTGTGTTCTCGTAAACACTGAGTAAACATCGTAGTTTGTTTTCGTCTGTTGTTTAGTGTACTGTATTTATTATAGCTAGTAAAAGAAGTGCGCTTTCAATTATAGTGAAAAAAAAATGTATCCTAGCCGAATATAACTTATGTCCAGACTACTTTGCTATGTTTAACAACTTAGAGCACATCATGATGGAGTTTATTCCAAAAAACAAATGCACATAATCGACTTTTTTGAAAAAAAGTTTTAAATTACGTATGTCAATGTAGGTACATATATTATTTTTATATGCTTTGAACACAGTTTATTTAATACTGTATACCTGAATTTTGAGTCGCCGCTTATAGTGATTTCTGGTTATGGTGATCAAAATACTCTCGGACTAATGTGATCACTATAACCGGCGACTACTGTAAATACAGTAAACAGAGTCATCCATTGAACGCAAGACACTCATTATTTCAAAAAGTATTAATATTTTTCAAATTTTTTTTTGGAATATCAAAATTTCATAATATTTCAACATTTTTATACTCATTTTTATATTAACACTTATTGATTTAGCTAAAACAACGATCAACTTTTGATTTTTAAATGGCAGTCTATATATAAAATTTCAAATATTTATAAAACTATTTTTTTATGAATTTTTATATTAAAATTTTAATTTTTGAATGTTTCATTGGTAGTTGAGAGTACACCATTTAGTTTATATGAATTTGTTCATTTAAGTAATGCAGGGCAGACATTTCAGCGTTTCATACATGGTGTACTGGAGGGGATGAACTATTCTTTCCCATATGGACTATGTACTACTAGCTTTTGAAAATAAACTACAACATGAAGACCATCTCGGAGCAATTATTGTTGAGCGTTTCAGCAAATTTGGATTAATATTAAATATAAATAAATATATTTTAGGTGTTGAACAAATTGACTTTCTGGGCTATAGTGTTAACAACTCCGGTACTAAACGACTACAACAGAAAATACAGGCTATCATTGAATACAAAAATCCATACGCAGTTAATGAGCTATAGAAGTTTTTAGGAGTGATCAATTAATTTAGACTTTTTTTTACTAAATACTGTAGAAAATCAAAAGTCATTATAAACATACCAGAAAAGAAACTAAAAAATTGACAAAACAAATTAAGTGGAACGAAACTACTCAAAATATATTTCAAAAATGAAAGACATCCTTAACAAATTCTATGTTAATAGCATACCTAAAATGTTCATTAATCAAAGTTGATGCATCAGATTTTGCTGTTGGAGGTGTTTTAGACAAGAAAATGAAGATCACAGTTAGAGGCTGTTAGCTTTTTTTTCAAAGAAATTATGTACCACACAACAAAAGTGCAGTACATATGATACAGAACTTTTCGCCATATGCCTCACTACCAAACAATTTAAACACATGTTACAAGGGAGACATTTCGTAGTTTGGAGGAACCATAAGCCCCTGATGTACGCTTTTAATCGAAGATTGGATAAATGTCTTCTAAAACAATTTAGATATTTAGACTATATTGGATAATTTATTACTGAAATAAAATACATCCTTGGTAAAGAAAACATAACTGCAGATTTTATGTCAAAAATTGAACAAGTAAATGCGAACAAATTAGATTATGAGGAAGTTACAAATGCCCAAAAAGAGGATCAAAAACTTAAACCTACTTGAGGGAACTAGTAATTTGATATTAAGTGTGATTGCATTTTTAGAGTTCAAAAATCCACTAATATTTGGCATATCATTAAATGCAACATGACCGTATATTCCTGTTATACACAAGTACTTGACATGATTCATAGTTTATCTCATCTGGTAATCAAAGCAATGACCAAGTTGATAAAAATTAAATTTGTTTGAGCAAATATAATCAATTAACAAAGATGTTGCATACTGAACAAAAAACTGCAAACCTATTGTCAATTATTAAGATACGTTATTTCAGTATCAGCGAATTTTCCAATACTTAAAGAGCGTTTTCAGAATGTACATATTAATCTAATTGGACCTTTATCTCCATACTAAGGATACCGTTATTATTATGGTTAGGATGTTGATGACTTTTGCATTTTTTTCCTTTTATTCTGTACAATGTTATCCTAGCTAAAAATTTGTTTCATGCTCCCTTGATGCAGAATATTCTAATTTTATTTTGCATTTTTTGCATTTTTAGCTATATATGCATTTTTTTTTGTTTTTTAACGTCATTTTTCAACATTTTCAAGTCATTTTTTCATCTTTTAGGGCATTTTTTGTACTTTTTATAAAATGTGGGGCATTTTTCACAAATTATAGATTTTAGGGCAAATGTTACATGCAAGTTTGGAAACAAATTTAATTTATTAAAATCCAACTTTGGTTTTGGACTATTAGTAAAAAATGTATATCATTTTATCGCGTTCCGATAAGATTTACTCTTTGAGTGTTATGTTGATGAAACGAGTGCTCTTTCAGACATACGCCGATCATACACGCTTATCGAGTATTATTATAGTATTTTAGATAATTTTTAAGGGCATTTTTGCACTATTTTTAGGGCATTTTTGTGTGTTTTTTAGGTCATCAACATTCTAATTCTAGGTATTATCTAATTTGTGTAGACCGATTCACATATTGGCCTGAAGTCTTTCCATTACAAAAAATAACTGCTGAAGCGGTAGCAAAGGATTTATATACCGGTTGGGTCACACGGTTTGGGGTACCTACCACAAGTCATTACAACGAATCAAGGTTCCCGAACCACTGATTTTTAACAAAACTAATAAAACTTTTACTTAACAACTCAGGCACGGTGAAAAATAAGTTTCAATGGATAGAATGAAACTCGTCGAAGCACTAATGCAGTAGCTCTTTAGTCAAGACTATATATATCATAAACTCTTCCCATCCAGCAGCCATCGAACTAGATCTAGTAGCATGAGTCCTACCAAATGGTAAGAATCGAAAGGAAGCCAAATGAGAATATATCACCTGATGAGCAAACCAGTCGAAGTGGACTGGCCGTCTATACGATCATTAGTAGACAAGATTCAGAGACTGATTTCTCAAGGGGGAGTATGTGGCGGCCAGTGACTAGACTGATCGTTTTTAATCTAATATTTATATAATGTACATAAAGCAGCGGCGAAATACATGATGGCTGTTCAGTCACATTTTATAAACACAATGCTACGAGTTTTAGTTTTTATATATCCTGTTATATTAAGTGAATAATGAGCAATAAATAAAAGAAGTAATACAGTTTACTTGTGTTTAGAGTTTTAGTATGTATATTACATACTCTACAATCGGTGACGCCCAACCCCATTACTATGTGTAGCAGCCGCTACACGTTGAAAACAAGGGAAGAGAATATTCTAAGACAAATATTTAATAATTGTAAGTTGTTAGGAAACATATATTATAGAGTTCTTTTTTTGATCACTTTTATGATTAAATGCAGTCACTTCGTCACTTTTTTAAATAGCTTTAACCACTTCCAACCTTAATGATAGGATACTTAAATTTGCCATTAAAAGCATAAATGATAGATATTTAAACAATCATCTGTTGATGGAATACAGCGATTTTTTTCTGTATGACGTAAACATATATCTATATATATAAAAGAAAGTCGTGTTAGTTACTTCACTTATAACTCAAGAAC
>JACXSJ010003692.1:0-20437 GCA_014851325.1 Pentalonia nigronervosa | reverse complement strand
TTTATTTAACGTAAAACACTCATTACATCTCGGAAAAGTATTAAATTATTTCAATATTTTTTTAAAAGAAATAATAATATGTGTTCATATTTTTTAAGTTTTGTACCTTTTTGAATATTTCCCCGATTATTTCGATATACATAAATCAAATTTCGGACGTGTAGTTTGTGAATTATAATATATAACTTTTAGGATAATATGTCTGTAGCAATAGGTTAAGTATATATGAGGGAGGACTTAGATGATTTTAAAATGTTAGTAATTTCTATTTTAATTATTTATTTTATTAAATACAGGTGTAGCCTAAAGTACAGTAAATGAAAGTTAAAACTTACATAAAAGTAGCAAATCAGCGGGAGTGAAACGGAACCAAGTGTCTAGATTAGAAAGAAAATTATGAGTGGACATTAGCAAAGCACATCATGCGGTGAATTGGATTGTTTAAACTGTAGTTAATGGCGCGCATAGGGATAGCAAAAGTGGTGGTAGAGCGAGTCTGACGTGGAGGAACGCGAAAGTCGATAAAGAAAAAGAGCGTGGAAGCGTCGGTAGTGCTATCAATGAGGTTTTTGAAAAAATTCAAGTTACTGTCGATTCTTCTGTCGGCTATCGTTAAAAGAATGAGTTCATGGAGAATTAGTGAGTAGACATGCATCGGGTGGGGAATATTCAACACGTTATCGGCATAAGATAGAAAGCGTCTTTGGACTCACTCGATGATTGCAGAGTTGTAGGCTGTATGAAGATTTCAGAGAACTCAACCATATTCAAGTAGGAGTCGCACTAATAAGCAATAGAGCATTCAGTAAAGAGGCAAGCTTAATGTCTGATGATATTCGTTTTACAAATCCATATGTCTTACATGCCTTACAACTTATTGACAGTATGTGATAGTAAAAATTTAGGTCAAAAGAAAAATAGAACCCCCAGGTCTTTTTTTTGACTGATAGATGTTAGATAGATATTATTAATCGAGTAGATGTGGTGAATAAAAGAACGATATCTGGTGAAGGGCATAGATTGACATTTATTCACGTTCAAGTTAAGACCAATGGATTCATACCAATTAACTAGGGTATAAGTTCATTTTGCAACAGAAGACAGCTGTATTCATTGCTAATTCGACGGAAAATTTTTAGGTTGTTCGCAAAAGCTAGATTATTGCTATTAGGGAGCATTTCTTTGACACCATTAATGAATAAGGTGAATAGAAGAGGTGACAGGTGGCCCCCTTGAGAAACACAATAATCTATCATCGATCTATCAATATAAATAATTTGTAAAAATGGTCCAAATATAATATAAACGCTACATCTAATATTACATAATAAAGCTTATATTTTTGTAAAACCATTTTAAGGATTATAATTCATAGTGTTAATAACTTAGATACTACTCATTAAAATGTTGGTTTAGATATATCAAAATGTTCAAAAAAATCACTCGCTAAATAATTTGCAGTTAAAAATGGGGATTCTCATTTGAAAAATAGAAGTTTGCGCTCACCACAAAGCACTTCTGAGTAGTACAAAAAAATCAGGAGTTTTAAAATATGGCTTTTAGGTATACTAAAAAATTCATAAAATCAGAATTTGAATAAATGTGCTATTAAATGGAAAAATGGGGGTCATTTTCAATATATATAATATGTAGAGGTAGACATCGAAAGAGATGGTTTTCAATGTAGGTCTTTGCCAAAACGAGATGTCAAAAATAAATGTCGACGAATATTGATTTCGTGGTTCAGTGCCGAAAGAGAAAAATGTGTCCATAAAGATTATATTTACCGAATCAAAATAATCTGGTTTATCCGAATCGACTCTTAAATCTTGGTAGGTTGGATTTATTTTATTAGAATTGCCTCCGGGCGTTTTCGGAGGCAATTCGAGTTTATTGGGGTCGGGGCGCGTCGGTAATTCATCATTTGACAGATTATTTTCTAGAAAAATTGTCTTACTATTTCGATAATACGCGTACACGTTGGCCGTATTCTGAAAAGATGACGATTATTTAAGGCACATACTCTACCAATTGCCACTTATATATTATATATATATTTATTTAAAAGCTACTCAATTCGCTATTTCTAATTTTGATAAAATCGAATTGCCTTAAATTACCTTCGGTATACAATGTAGATATAATATAAATCGATATTTCAAATGTTAAAATTCGTTCGGTACATCAGTCTCAGCAATCAAAAAATTATATTGTTAAAAATATACGTAAATAAACAAAAACATTTTAGTTTCCCTTCTTAACTTTGTCGTGTTTATATTCGAAATCGACGATCGAATACCCATACATACATAATATAGGTATAACGAACGATACAATTTATCGAGGTGTCAATTTATAATAACGCGTATTGCATGACAGTTAATTGGTGTACATGCTATCGACTCTCCTCCCGGCACTACATTAGCATTTATAAAATTAACTCAAAACTATATTATTAGGGGAATGTAGGTCCTTATACAAGAGACATATCAGATAAAAACATTTGTTAGTTTCTATACAGTGGAAAATAGCATACATAAAAGTTTTAATAGGGTAAAAAAATGACATATTATGTAAGTTACACAGGTGGTCTACCCAGTGGTAAAATGATTCGAGATCTAACACGGATGTTATTGTACTATAAAAACATCATTTCTATCAGTTGTGGTGAAATTAGAATTTGGATAAATTATTTATAATATATGAAAAATAGTTAATGATATAAAATCATTGATACGACTATAAAAAAATATTAAAAACTCATATTTATTTTTAACCGTATACATTATACTTATATAATATAAAATAAATGTTATATCATAAACTAATTGTAAAAAGAACCATATTATATTTTTTGAAGTTCGTTTCGAAACCCTGAACACTTAAAATAACCTTACTGATTAATTCTATTTGATTTAAAATCTAAATTTGTGTAATTAATAATAAGTTATAATCATAGCAGTTGCGACGAGTGTGGTTATGTTATTATTACGCCTAATCCATAGTATCGTTGTATTCCAATAATCGCAAATAAATGATCGGTGTAGGAACTTCGTCATCTCATATTTATTATTTATACTCTGTTGGAATAATAAATTAACGTATGTGATTTTAGGTTTATTATGTAATATTGTCTGAGGCTTCAGCTGTTATAAGCTTACCTTTAAATAATTTACAGCGAGACATGCAAACATTATAGCAACGTTATGATTATAACGTAATATGTTATGACAAAAAACGATGGAAAATTTTAAACGTAATTTTAATGAAAAACAGTAAACAAAAGTAATTAAATAATACAAAACATAACTAACAATTAACAAAATATTATACCACGTGTTACTAAAAAGAACTTAACGCAAAACGTAATTTACAGAATATCATCAAACGAAAAACATCTAAAAAAATTTTTTTTGTGAAATAATACAAAATCTGTTTTCTTAAAAGTTATAATATTGGTTTTGTAGAAATATTTATTCTACACAATTTAGCAATCAATCCAAAAATTTAGTATATTCCGTATTCGGTTCATTCCCCGCATTAGATATTATTTTTAACGATAACACGAAAGTTGTACAACGTTTTATTTCTAAATAACGATAAGCGCAAAAATTGTATAACGTTAAGATCGTAAATAACGTGAAACGAACTTTTAATTTAAAATTCAAACACTGATATATATTAGGCTATAATGAAAAACAAAATAACATTATTCACAATTCTTAACTCGTTTTTAAAACATTATGTAAAAATAAATAATATGACGCAACTTCCGTGTATTCTTCGGTATGTACATTATAGTTTGAATGAAACTGGGTCGATAAAGATTTTTCGTGGTTCAGTGTGTTTTGGGCATGTGGTCACAATGTGATTGATCGCAAGTTTTTCCTTGCATGCATGTCCTTCGTTAGGGCCGATTCGACCTAATCAGTGACGAGGAAGGACTAAATTAGGGGTGGGTTGAATGCGTGTGTCCTCTGACTGGGGTGATTATTACTTTATCTCTTATTTTTTAAACAAGGGGAAATTTCCATATAATTAACGGAAAATGTCATAATATTATTAATATAATGTGTTTAATACTCATATCATATTAATTTAATGATAACGCATTCCACGGACTAAACGTATCACATTATAGGCAGCGTTGAGCAAACATAATTAAATATTTATTTAGATACAGATAATATTTCAATCAAATAAAAAGATAAATATAAGATAAAAGATAATTGCAATTAATTTGAATAAACAAAAAGATTTTTTTTTCTATTTCATAGTGCTTTATAATTACACAAAATTCAATACAATACTTTTAACCTTATCATACCTATACAAATTTATTAGAATAAGAACTTAGTTATCTATATGATTTAGTTAAGATAACGTGATTATTTATCTAAAATGGCACATCATCTTTAAATTTATCTAGATAAGATAAAAGTTAATTATTTATCTAGATAATATTATCTTATTATGCTCAACACTGATTATAGGTAGCACGCACTGTCGCGGATATATATCATAATATTATGTATATCGTATAAGGGTACAGGCGAATGTTCGGGTATATCGATAGGGGTGGGGGTGGCCAATTGTGGTGGGGGGGAGTTTGTCGGCATTGTTGTTGTTGTTCAATCGAACGAAAATCCCCGCCGATAATAAGCGACTTCTTATTGGCGCTATGTGTATGTGTCGTTTTACATTATGTATACGTATTACTATGTATAATATATAATAAATATTATTATATTATGTTTTTTAGTATAGAAAATAAATTGCACGTATGGTACATCTGGGCATAAGGCTTGTGTATTGTAAAAATTTAGAAAATAAGAAATAGAAAAAAAATGATACGAACGATGTTCGGGGGACGAAAAGCACGCCACGCGTGTGACGGCATACATATTATATCATTATGGACCTAGTTTTATGCTCAGACTTAAATTGCAGACGCATCTGATAGAATAATGCGTTCCATTCTTTTTTTTACAACCGTCCAAATAAATGTTGAACATCCAAAATTATTAATAATCGCGATATGATTACACAGGTAGACTGTGTTATGATTACTACGGTGGTTATAACGATATAATTTGTAATTTTGACTAGATAGCAGATACCTGTCTATATTGCACGTTTATATAAAAAGCGGTATTCGTTTCCACCAAAATTGGACCTTATCCTTTTACACCATTACCCAGTTCACCAAAAGTTAAACTATCTCTTTTCCAGTGATACTTATTTTTGCCAAGTGAGATATTGACCACGTCTCCGCCATTTTAATTTCTACACTACGCTTATATTAAAAGCTATCAAACATTAATACGTTTATTTAAAATACTAGGTATACAATAGAAATGTTGTTTTAATAAATATATAGTACCTATATTGAGCTTAATTAAAATATTATAAAATATTGAAAAACATTATATTGTACATTTTAATAAAATAATAATATAACTTCGTATCGGTACCAAAGTTGTGAGTTTGTCAGATATATTTATTTATATATACCTATATATAAATACACACACACACACACACACACACACACACACACACACTTCATTCGATGTTCAATCAAAGCTTTTATAAAAAAAGACCTTCAATTATAAAATTGTATACATGGGTAAACCATAAGTACATAATTTATTTTGAAAATATTTAATATTTTCTTTATTGGATGTCTATTATATATATATATGTGAAAATGAAAACCTTTGAGGCCTTTGTTCTCGGAAACTACTGAACTGATCGTTATGATTTTTTTTTTTTTAATTGAAGAGCTCATTGTGGAGAAGGTTTATGGAATTTAATCGATTCTCTAACTTAATAAACAAAGGAGTTATAAAAAAAACTAAAACTGAAAATGCTTTTTTTCAATGTGATTTATATTATTTGTGTTTATTTATAAAGTTACCATTGGTTTTATATTTATATCAAAACATCTAACAACAGCTTCATAACATTATGCTTATGATGCTTGGGTTTTCCTTACCCGAACAGCATAACAAAAACAACGACGCCGCTACCGCCGACAACGGGCGTTGTGCGCGGTGAATGAATTCCGCGGCTACCAAGGACGGACCGACCGACATTTTAAGTGAAGCCGCGTAAAAGTCGGAACGCTGTCGAATATTCAAGAAGCCTGCATTTAAATAGTAAACAGTAATTCTAAAATTGTATTATAACCTCTAATAACGTCTTCCATCATTTTTGACTCATTTTGATTCAATTCCGGTGATATTTGCTGATTTTCTTTTGTCGTTGTTTATTCAATAGATATATTCTGACCTGCGTAGCCATTTATCACAATGAAAAGGAAAATTAATTTAGGTCGTACATCGAATAGAATAAAACGTCAACGTTTACTCAGATTAAGTCAAAATAACAATGGCTCGCCAGATAACTGTAATATTAATATTAATAACAATAATTATGATAATATAAATAATATATCTATTACCAATAGTGTTGGTAGCATTAATGATAACAATATTAATAACAATTTTGCATTTAATGATAGTGATATAGTCGATATTATTAATGGTATTATTAACAATATTCACGATTTTTCTATTGACGAAAATTTAGTTGAACCACTTGTTCC
Source organism: Pentalonia nigronervosa (assembly GCA_014851325.1). Lineage (NCBI taxonomy): Eukaryota > Metazoa > Arthropoda > Insecta > Hemiptera > Aphididae > Pentalonia > Pentalonia nigronervosa. Next base: position 13,827 of record JACXSJ010003692.1, on the reverse strand, counting down.
ATGGCATCGCCGTAAAATGTCGGCATTTACTTATGATAATAGATTATAAAAATGATTCTTACGTTATCATAGGAAATATGAATTTAAAATGTAATTATTGTCGCGCATTGAAATGGTCCAAAGAGCTTGCAGGTTTTTACTGTTCAGGAGGAAAAGTTGTTTTGGAAGAAATTGCCGATCCACCTGAACCATTAAAAATTCTTTTAAATTTTTCTCATGAAAATTCAAAGCATTTTTTGACATGATACGTGTTTATAATTCGGCTTTCCAAATGACATCGTTTGGTGCAACAGAAATTAGACATGGAAATTTTATGCCAACATTTAAAGTTCAAAGTCAAGTTTATCATTTGGCTGGTTCATTATTACCCACCGATACAGAAGAACCAAAGTTTTTACAGATATATTTTATGGGTGACTCAGAGAATGAAGTGAAAAGGCGTTTGTCTATTGCTTCCAATACTGATAAACAAATACTATAAGTCATCATATCTTCGGTCTTACATAACATCTTTGAGATTAACAACCAATATGCGTGTTCTTGGTGGTGATAATAATGCCGAACTCTTCTCACAACATTTTTGAAAATTGGTGACGGAATTTTTCAGAATGATGAGGATAGCACGATACACATAAATTCTGCATCTGCGATTTCGGTTCTTGATTAAAATAACTTAATCAACAGAGTTTATCTTGAAATTTTTCATCTTCCCAATAAATCTAATGAATGGCTCCATGAACGTGCAATTTTTGCCCCTAAAAACGACACCGTCAATATCAAACGAAAAAGTTCTTTCCGTGTTCGAAGCTGATAAAAAAAACTATATTTCCATAAATACACTTACTAATTAAGATGAAGCTATAGATACCCCGAATGAATTTTTTAATTCATTAAATCCATCAGGTCTCCCTCCTGAGATTAAAAATATTATCTTTGAAAAAAAACCTTATTGAAGCTGAAAATCTTACCAGCTCAGCGAGTAGTCAAGTTGTATATATCTCAAGAATACCAATGATAACAAACGAGTATTCCCTCGAATTTAAACGTGTCCGATTTCCTATTAAACTTTGTTTTGTTATGTCAATTAATAAGGCACAAGGACAGACAATTAAAGTTGCAGGATTGACATCAGCGATCCCTACATCACACATGGACAATTTTATGATGCCTGCTCCCGTGTAAGCTCAGAAAAAAACTTATACATATATATTCCTCGTGAAAAATCTAATAATATTGTTTATAAAGAAATATTGGTTAATCAGTAATTATGTAGCATTTTTCAAAAATAATAAAAATTACTTTTCAAAAAACGTAGTTTTTTTTTTTTAAGTTTAGTATAAAACGCGAAGTATGAGTTTTATTAGTTGTTAGCCTATTTCAATTTAGATATTATGTTGTATTCACCGCTTTCTTTCGTCGTATTTTTATTTTAATGCGCATGCGTTAGCTAAATTTTTATATGCATCAGACAGAAAGAGTTATATAATGTGTATTAGCATTATCAAAATAAAAAATTCGACAAAAGAAAGCGGCTATCACTTACAGTATAAATTACTATTTTTTTCCCGGGCAACGCCGGTTAATGAATCTACCTTATTCTAAATTCACTTACTTACGCACCTTATGGGGTCCGCAATCCACCGCAGGTGGATGCTTACTGCTCACATATTGTTCGCGATCCAATGCAGTGGATTACCTATCTAGGTGGTTTAGATGAATGTAAATCATTTGAGTCACGTAACTTAATATTTGGCTCAGGCAACGGTGGGCGGTACAGCTAGTTATATAATATATACATACCAAGTTTTTTAAATAAACTAATTACTTCTGTATTACATATTATAATGTAAGTGAAGTTAAAAAAATTGTTTTGGTGGAAAAGGAAAATGTACACATTGTACACTTATGGTGGAAATATTTTACGACCGTATAAAGTATCGAATTGTATCAGATCCATTTTATATACTTATAATATATTAAATAATGAATAGTTCTGGCCGTGGCCCACAGGCCAATCAATCGGCCGATAAAATGTTACAAATGCAGCACACGGACCTTCTGCTAAACTTGTGCTCAAGCTTATATGGGACTTATCTATTGTGTATTTTAATGTTGAGTACTGCTCCATGAATAGATAACATATCGTATAATATACAATAAGTCATATTGCTTAAAACAGCCATACACGTATAATGTACAGATGAATATTATATTTAATATAGGTATAACTAAGGAGAGGGGGTGCTCGGAGTGCTTCAGAACCCTCAAGCTCTACTTTAACACCCTCTAGCTTCTCTTTTCAAAACACTAACAATAATGTGAAAAAACAGCGGTATCTTTATTTTATGTAAGATTTTTTTTATTTGACGTTTTTACTAAAAAAAAAAAAAAAAAAATATTAAGAAAAAAAGATTTTCCAAATTTTAACAAGTTATTTCAAATTTCTGTTACAATTCCAATAATTTTAGTGAACTATTTTTCCAAATATGAAATAAATTAAAAATTTTTTGATGTCTACTTTAATTATTTAAAGAGATGTTGCAAATAACTTAAAAACAGAATTAATGTTAGACAAGTACAGTGCAAAAATAAGGAAAATAGTTTTGAAATTAATTTAAATTATAAATACATACTGTTAAATATATTTATTTTATCCAGGGTTCAGATTTTATAGTATAGTACTTAAAAGTACTGAAATATGCGCTATTCTATGACCTAAAAAATCTTAAAATAAGCACTATGATATATCCTAAAAAAATGTTTTCTTTTGTTAACAATAATTAAAATAAATGTATTATAAATTTTAAAAAAATTCTTTACTTGTGTCAGATACAACTGATTAAAAGTCATAATTGTATACTGTTCGATTGTCCACCTAAAAATATATTATAATATGAATAAAAATGTGGGTATTTTTCTTATGAGTTCACATAAATGATAAATGTTTATTATTATTTTTCATTCAATATAAATGAGATTTATGAAAATACAAAATAAATCATTATATTACACATATTAGCAAAAAATAGCACCAAAACTTGAAAAATATCATTAAAAATCAAAAATACTTTAAATATGCAAAAAAATAACAATATAAAATTTCAAATTTGGAGTCTCTGGTGCACAAAGTATATTTACAGTTCTCTCTGCTTTTTTTATCATCTGTATCCTATATAATTATTAGCAAGCCCTGGTTAGGTACTTGTAAAATATTAAGTGCTTAATTATATTGTTATAATAAGACAATTATTTACTTCAAAACCCACGAGTTTACTGAGATAAGTATACATAATTTTAGCACCCCCTAAAATTTAAGTCTAGTTACGTCTATTCTGCTTACCTTTATGCGATATTATGCGGCTAGAGAGAAACGGTTTTGATCGGTTTGTAGGAGACGATAATAATTATAATAACAATAATAATTGTATAGCCGATTTGGCGGAGCACAACAAAGTCTTGCGGTGTTAGACAATCGTCCGAAAGGTTTAATAATAATATCATAAAATAATAATTACGGCATTATTGCTACAATAATCACGCGTATACAACTATTATGTAGGTAATATTATATTATGATTATCGTGTAAGAATTTAACGATAATATTATAATATTTGCCATATTATTATTAAGTCTCATCACGTTTGGCCCTCTATTTGTACATATTATATACTATACAGCCAACTATAATACTTTGACGGCTCTTACGACTTGCGTGACTATAATATTATTTATGAAAGCGTACACTGGAACAGGGTGGGAATTGATAATTCAACTTGTGTAGTAGTGTAGTGAACTTTTTTTACATAAATATAATTAGCCTTAAAAACTACATTGGCAATGTTGAGCCCAGATTATTTTTTAAGTAGATAAACATAAAAATAAGCTCTATTAAAACTATCTATTTAAAAGATATCTAGAATTCATCTAGATAAAAAGCAGATAAATTTTTAAAAAACAATAATTTAAAATTAAAACTGTATTGGTTAATAAAATGTACCAAGCTTATCATGTAAACAACATTAAGAATTTGTTTACGTTGTTTAAAATATACTATTCTCAAATCAATGGTAATATTAATATTAAAATAGAAAACGTTATCGTCTGACAGTCGTCGTCAACGTACGATGACGACGCCAACGAAAATGGGTAAGGTTATCAGAAGTACATAAATAATATTAAAACTAATTAAAATAATTTCTATAGCGTAAAAAAAATATGTAAGTAAATATTATAGTAAATTAATGAAGTTTTTGACTAAGATAGATAAACATATATATGACATTTAGATTTATATCTAAATGAGACAGTAGATAATTAATATATTCATCTAAATACGTCTTAACACTATACATTGGATACCGAAGATTTTCTAAGTGACAAGAAAACAACAACCTTATGATTGTTGTATTGCACATGGAAAGCACTAATTTACAACCACCGTACAGCGCGCGCGGTTTTTTAAAATTATATTTTAATTTTTAAACATTTAGTAAATAATATTGGCATCATAATTATCGATAAATGAACAATATTATATAGAAAAAAAAGGATGGAAAAAACACATTACCTCCATTATATTAATGTATAACATTTTAAAATAATAATGTGTAAATACATATTTGTACATGTTCAAAAAATCGATTGACACCTGTAAAAAATATTTTGCATAATAGAATTACGAAAGTTTAAAATTTAAAATTCGTTAAAAAACCAATGTACTCAGTTATAGCTCATCGTCAATGAAAATCAAAAATCCCTTAATCTATTGAACGGCACTAATTTGACTTTTTTTTTAAGTCATTAATCGTTTTTTAGAAATCTTAATATTTCTATGAATATCCTATCTTGTAACATACAATAGGTACTGGCGTATAGTTGCAGGTATTTATTGTAATAATTTTAATAATTATGTACATATAGACAATATCATAATATTATAACACCTAACGTGAAATCAATATTGATTATTTCAAAATGTTTTACTACACGCCGACGTACCTGTTTTGCCTATACATTGCCCCGTACGGAATGTTAATAACGGCATGACATTAATAATATTATACTATAGGTACAGAGACAGTATTTCTTCGGTGCAGTATAAAAGTTTACTATTATCAATTAATATTGAATAAAAAAAATACAAAATAATCGAAAATATCGAATATGAACCGAAAATAATGATAAATTATTGCGATTCCGGGTATAATAGTAGTGCGCGATTGTATAGTTTTTTTTTTTTTTGTAATCTTCCGGATTGACACAATCGTTTATCTGATGATTGCGTATAGTTCAGTTTATCGAAATTCACATCCATCATCATTTCACACACCTTACCATACACCGATTTCATGACGTGCACGATACACAACGCACAAACGTGTAATATAAAAGCGTGTGTGTGTGTGTGTGTGTGTGTGTTTTATACACGTGAACGTCACGCGTGACATTTAATTAGCTCGATGGCTAGGCCCGCAAAGTTGTGCGTCGACTTTGTGCGCGTTTTAATCGACGAGCCGTGGATTACGCAACTCCACCCTCTACGACAGCATTGCTGCGCCCACAACGACCCGGCCGGGTCTAGATAAACGACAACAGGAAAAACAAAAATAAAAATATATACACTGTCGTCGCATACGTATCGCGCGTATTGTTAACAGCTATCTGTATTTTATAAACGCGGGGTAGTAAGTTCTCGAGCGAGAAACGCGAATCGGATTATTACATAAGAAATATCATTGTGCGGGTCGTCGATGCGTGTATAATAACACAGCCGTAGTTTCGGGGAGACTTTCGGCGGGTAGGCGCAATGACGTATTTGCAGGGGAGTGGTCTAGGTCAGATGGGAGGGCGGTCACTCCGGGCACAGCACGGCATCGTGTGAGCAAGAGAAATTATTTTTTTATCATAATGATAATATTGACACGGCGCGGCACCGCAGCCGCCATTGTCGAGAGAAAGCGTAAAAAAAAATATATCACCCGTGTGCCAAATATAGATATTTTGCCGTCGTGACGTCACTGCAGATGACTTGCTGGCGTAGGCGAAAATCCAACCGAAGCTCGTCCAACAGACGACTCTTCGGCGCAAAACGTTAAAAATAAACGGGATAACGATAGCGAAAAAAATGATTTTAGGAGAGCGGTAAAGGTGGCGGTTGCTTTTTTTCGCACGGGAAAATGAAATAAAAACCGTAGGTAATCCTTATTTGAGTTATTCGGTGGGCGGATTTGAATGATATTTCTTGGGATAAGGTGAACAAAACCTGCCGTTATTATCAGGGGCTTCTGGCAATCCGATTTTTGATCTTCCGAGCTCGGGGATTGCGTGAAGCTTACGAATTTCGAAAAGAAATGTATACATTTATTTATTAACACTGTTTAATTGGTAGTATATTATTATATTCAAAATTGTTTTATTAAATAAAAACGAAAGAAAAATTACCAAACTATAGAGAACAGCGGGTTGCTATTTGGCAACGATGTTACTTGTTGAACGGAAAAAGTATTATCGACAGTGTATAAAATTGAATATAAAATATTAATAAAAATTTATATAAATATCGAAAATTCGTTGTTTAGGAGTCATTATAGATAACAATTTAAGGTGGAATCTACATATAAATAATTTAGTTACAAAATTACATTCTATATTGTATAAATTTGTCAAACTTAGAGATATGTTACCACTTCAAACTATTTGAAATATTTATTTCGCATTTTACTAGTCAATTTTCCAATAGGGCCTTTTGGTTTGGGGCGGAGCAAAAAAATAATGATTTTAAAGATCTTGAATTAAATCAAAATACTGTACTAAAGGTTATTTTGAATAAAAATAACATTAAAAGGTACAACAAAAAATAATTATACGGTTTTGGTCATTCTACTGGCAAGGCTATTATACAAAAAATTTCAATAATATTTTCAAATAATGAGTACACTAAAATAATAATAAGAAAAAAAATTGAATCTACACTTATAAAAGAACAATTAGAACCTATGATATTCCAGTCAAATATACCAATAAGACTTTTGGAAAGTGTTTCGTTGATTACCTTGGTTCAAAACATTTTAATCAAATACTGACAATCGATAAGAAAAATATATTCAGTGCTGTACTTGTAAAAAAAAAATTAGTTTATAGACGGATTTACTTTGAATTATTCAGCTCACAATAAAAGTCCTCATTAATTTAATTTATTTTAAATTAACTTAAGATTTAATATTTAATTTAGGTTTTTAATTTAAAATTTCTAAATGTACATGTAGTTTTAGTTGTAACGTTGCAAAAACTTTTATTTCTATATTTTGTTTTTTTTTTTCATTTATATCCATACTGTACCATACTATTTAGATTATGTTACTATTTATTTAAAATTCATATATTTTCGTTAGTTAATATTATATTATATTCAAAATGACAACAAAAGAATGTTAACAGCTCCTAATCCATTACAAGCTAAGCTTACAGGAATAGTCCTAATATTTATATTTTTAGTATATTTTTATAGAAAAAATAAAATATATTATTTAAACAAAAAAAAAAAAATATATATATAGTTAAGAATAGTTATGTTTTAAAATTTAAATCGTTAATTTCATTTTAGAAAATATTATCGTAATATATGTATTAAAATATGTAGACTTTTTGCATAAATATTGGCTTTTTTCCCCAAAAATTGGTGAAACGTGGAAAATTTTGAATCTTGGATCTTTTAAACTCGTCGTTGTGGCGCGTGGAACAAACGCGCCCGCGTGCAGCTTGGTTGGCCACAGATCGAAAACATATTAAATAGAAAAATGTAGCTGCAACTGCTACGATATCGTACGCTTCCCCGAGCCAAAACGATAATAAAAACGGACCGTTCCCTCTCGTATTCGTCGCGCACAAAATACACAACGCCATCGACCGCGTCAACACACACTTGTCATACGCGCATTAATGTTTGCAACGGAAATAATCACATTTTTTTTTTTTTTTTTTTTGCGTCCGTGTGTTGCAGGCCGCCCAAGGAGCCGTCCGGCTGGAAGGGGACGTGATCACCTCGCACGGGTCCGTGTCCAGCCTGCCGATGGGCAGCGCGACGGCGGCAGGGGCGTCGGGGAGGGGCGGCAGGGGGTCGTCTTCGCCCGCCGACAACGCGTCCGTGTGCACTTGCACGTGCACGCGGCCGAGGAGCCGGAACGACGGGTACCGTTCGGGCGACTCGCCGCCGTACGCGTCGGGCGTATCCGTCTACGGCGGCGGCGTCGGCACCGGACGCGGCGGCGGCGGCGGCGGCGGAGGCGGCGGAGGCGGAGGCGGCGGAGGCGGCGGCGGCGGCGACGGGTGCAGCGGCGGCGACGGGTGCAGCGGCGGCGACGACGACGACGACGAGGACGACGACGGGTGCGAACCTCAGGACATACAGCTGGAGACGTTCTACGACAGCCGGGCGACGGCGGCGTCGACGTCGGCCGATCCGCATAGCTGCCGACAGCGCGTCGTCCAGGCGCAACAGCAGCAGCGACAGCGACAGCGACAGCGACAGCGACAGCAGCAGCAGCAGCAGCAGCAGCAGAACGAGCACAGGTCGTCCATTTGACGAATGTTCGCCAATGGCGGCGGAGGAGGCGGTGGCGGCGACTGCGACCGCGTCGGTCATCCGTACACGCCGTTCGCGTAATATAACATGTACCGCGTATACCGCGGTAACGGTAGCGCGTCCGGAAGACACGACTGCGTATAGTCCGTGCGCTATTAAAACAATATTTGTGTAGCCGTTGTGCCGGTATTATAAATTAGTCGGGTCGATCTACATCGGCGTACGATCGTACCACGCGTCGATGTGTCGCACACGATTTCAGACCGAACGTGGCGCACAATAATGACCGGACGCCCGCGGCAGCCACGTGGTCGACAACTGCGATCGAGAGACGAAAAATCGCAATCCGACACCACGTTGCACTGCTGCAGATGAAGCACGAGAGGGGCCATGTCTGCGTTGTTACACACCGCAGCCGTGTGTAGAACAAAACAAATTTTATTAGGAATATTAAAATATTATCACGATAATATTATTTTTAAACATTTAAATCAAACATTATTAAAGACAAAAAAAAAAAAAAACGTAATTATGTACATACAAATGATAGAAAACGCGACTCAATTTCGTATCGACAATTTCGTTGTTGGTCATTTTGAGTTATTTTTAATATTCTTTCTAATTTTTTTTTTTTTTTTGTACTTTTTTTTCAGTTATACCTAAACATACACGTTAGCGTACACGTATTAATCAAAAATGTTAAAATACTTATAATAGTTTTTTCGTCATTGAATAATATATTACGAACGATTCCGAAATCAAAATATAATTATATAATAATATGTATATTATATAGTATATATGTGTATTATTATAATTTCAAATTTTTTTTTTTTTTTTTTTTTTTAATTTAAATATTTTACATTTTTTGCTTTACACGTCAAAGCGAGCAATTATCTATTATATTCCTTCAAATTTTGGTCTCGTTTTTCAATTTTGTTATTCATTTTTTTATATCTTTGAATTTTTTTAATACAATTACCATTGGAATTCGAATATTAAACAATAAATAATAATATTAACGATAAAATAAATTTAGTTACATTATTTTGTTTACTTATAATTAAACGTTTTAAACATTAATTTTGAAATTGATGTATATAACTATAATAATATATAGCTCGTATTCAAATGTTGTACATACATTTTTACATTATTTTATTATAATATATTAGCTAAAATCTATTGTTTTTAAATAAAAATCTAAAACACAAATGAAAATATCGGGTTTGTTATTGTTTTCTACAGATCAATAGATATTTTATTGATATAGTTTACCTCTGATTGATTTTCCTGGAGGATACCATAAGTGCGAACGTCTTTAATCGTTAGGTGCCAGATGGGACGCGATGGGCCCAAAAGAGCAAACGCGTCACAAAGATTGTTTCCTTTGAAATGTCCACTGCAGTATTATTAACGTGTACGGGTATTTTAGGGCATAATGGGTGGACTAAGTTCATGGACGTTTGGCCATTGGAAGTGTGTATTTATTAAAATGACGCAATGATGTAATTCACGGCGTTTGTTTGCGGTAGGTGGACTTGAAGTTTGAGGAATTTTGTTGAAGGCGACGGAAAAATTATTTATTTTCCCGGATATATAATTTAATACGTTTAAAAACAATTCGACGGCCGACGCCGAGATAAGCAAAAGATCGACGGCTAATGATGATTTCTCTGTGTTTTCGAGCATTCTCATTAATGTGATAGTAATTATAATTGTACAAACGACAATAATAATATTTTGTGTTTCTTACCCCGCGGCGCAGGTACTTATACCACATACCTGTTGTAACCAGAGCTTGCAAACGTTATACGTGTGTGACAACAAACGGTTGAAATTTGCCAACGTAATTAAAACGGAAAATGATAAACAAAAATAATTGAATATCACGGAACAAAACACGACGCAATACAAACTATATAGTGTATAATGCGAAACGAAATAATATTTTAAAACCCATTCACAATATAATATTTGTTTCATAGAAATATTTAATCCGCGTGATTTTAACAATCGATCCAAGAGTATTTGTTATATTCCCCAATTAGATTATTGCCTTCAACGATAAATGCAAAAGTTGTATAACGCTTAAATTGTGAACAACGATAGACGCAACATTTGCATAACGTTTTCTTCTAAATAACGATAGGCGTAAAAATTGTACAACGTTTAGATTGTAAATAACGTAAAACGAATTTTTTTTTTCCAAGTGTAAGCCCTGGTCGCAACATTTAAATGAGAACTACACAAGTGTGTCAAAGATAACTAAATAAGTTTATGTGTATTTTTTTTATAACGAGGTTAATAAAATTTCAAAGACTTTGTAAGAACTACTAGATATGGTCTATTTTATTATTATATACCTATCAGCTTATAGCAAATAGCAACGATTCGCGTTTTCAACGGTTTTCTCTAAACTAAATATTAATGTTATTATATTTTAAATTATAATTATAAAATTATGTTGTACCGTGTAATGTTTTTTTTTTCTAGTACAATAAATTAGACTAAGTTGAGTAAAGCTTTATTGATTTAATACATCAATATACCTATTATGTTGTTTCAATTTTAAAATAAACTTATGTCAAGTTACGTAAAACAATGATTCACTACAATTTAATGGAACAATCGTTGAGATCACTAAATCCTGTAGACAATTATTAGCTCACTAAATGTTTGTGATACCTAGCATTAGAGTATTATATAAATAGAAATTATTCCACGCATAGAATACATAAAAAAGCATTAAAAAAAGTGACAATTATGATTGCAAATCGGTATGTTTTTTTCATATTTTATCTTTAAAATCTGTTTCCAAAATGAACAATATACGTTGCATAACATTTATACAATATTACGAAACCTAGAATGCCAAACACTAGAAGACCTGTAACTAGTGTTTAAAGTATACAATATTTCACAAAAACGTAAAACATTGTATTTTTTTTTTTTTGTTTATTAAATATAAAAGACCACGGCAGCTCTGACCATTAATCTGACAGTGACATATTATTACATAGTATTAGAGTATTTTATAACATACATATAGACTTATTATTAGAAAGGTTTAAATTTCGTTATACAAATTACATTTTTAAAAAAATATAAATAGATTAACAATTGCAGTACGATCCGGGTTGAGAATTTCGTAAAGCAGATGGTTTCCTCTCTATATTTTTGATGATTTCTGCATTCCGTGAGAGTGTGCGTGCTTAGTTGGATCCCACAAGTAGGGCATTTGGATGGATCGTTACTTGTCATTAGATAGCGATAGGTAAGTGAGGTGTGGCTTATTCTAAGACGATTAATAATTGATTCTTGTGTTCTAGAGCAATCTGACGGCGGAGGCCATAGAAATATTAAAATTTTGATTTCATTAAGTTTAATCGTTTGTTTTGACCAATTGACCAATATATTACGGTTACTTCGTTGTAATTAAAAAAATAAAATTCGTGGATACATGAAACTATTAAAGAACATTTAATTAATTGTAACTTTTATATATATTATTATGTATTAGACACACAAATACACAATGCCATTTTTAATTGTAATACAATCGGAGATAAAGTATTTTAATAGCAATAGTATCATAAAATATAATTAGAAATTCGGCGGACCGACAATCTCCATCAGAATTGTTTTTGATATACAATTATTTTATGCCATTGGATTCAAATTTTACACATCCATAACAGTGACCTACACGATAACTTATGTTCTACGTTCGGTTACCACGGTTAAACGCCACCCAAACGTGATTATGTGAAATTCTGTTTGGAAAAATCCGATATTGCTAATGTGAGAGGTTTTTATTAATTTAATCGGACCCACATAAGTGGCAACATCTATTTGAGTCACAACATTTAAAAAAAAAAATTGAATTTGTATTTTTTTTTTTTTTGAAATTCTGTATATAATTATTTACTATTTAGTAATATATTATATATAAAAAAAAAAAAGTGGCCACTGTTAAAATATTACACCCGTTATAATGTAGCCACCCCAAAAAACTTTTCACCCAGGGCTCCTAAAGTCTCCATTGTGTGCTACTCATCAACGCCATATACACTGTACTGATGCATTACATGAGACAGGTGGCTGACCATCTTCCGTGGATTTTAATTGAGCAACCAAACATACACTACAACTTCGTATGTGCGTCACTGTCCATGACGTAAGCTTCATAAGACCCTGGTAAGAAAACTAAAATATATTCGGTCTCCACCACAATTTTAACTGAATCCAAATATAGATATTTCTAATTTAAACCATGATTTCTACCAGCCGATAAACTTAGTGTTGTACGTTCGGTTGCCTCGATTAAACGCCTCCCCAACATGATTATGTGAAATTCCTTTGCAGAAATACGATATTGTTTAGGTAAGGGGTCTTTTTTAAATTTATTAAGACCCACATGAATGGCTGCATCTATTTGAGTCACAACATTATAAAAAAAAAAAATTAATTTGTATTTCTATTTTGAAATTCTGTTTCTAATTATTTACTATTTGGTGATATAATATAAAAAAACAGTGGCCACTGTTAAAACATTACACCTGTTATAACGTAGCTATCCCAAAATAGTTTCTACCCAGGACAAATTGTCGTATACCTATTATTCGATGGTACACTTCTACTTAATTTTGAGAACTCAAACGACCATGAATCAACCGGTTACAGAATTGTTCTCAAAATGTCGGTATGACCACTTCACCTTTTAGACCTCGCCTTCAAAGACCATAAATCAATCGGTTACAGATCAGACTCGGAGTAAAGCTAACGTGTTGTGGCTACTCAATAATAATATAATAATCTGCACTGAAAACGAATTCTATTATATTCAACAAACAAACATATAAAACACGGGTAGCACCAGTACGTGTTTGACCACCGACTGTGAAACACGTGTGTCGCTTGTTCGTTTTATCAGCTCCCGATAGCACTTAGTAGTTACGCAGCAATACAGGTAATATGGACATTATTAATTAATACCTTAGGACCTACAATGCATTCTAAAAAGCAAACAGGCATAACGCCTATCACCTCAACCCCTTCAAAAAAAACCTCCACTAATTCCTCACCAAACAATATGAATATTCTTAGTCAGACTAAGTCTTCATTACAAAAACCGCCAACCACTACGTCAATTAAATCACCTAAAATAAACGCACATCGTAGATTATCTACTCCGAGTTCAACGGTCGTTAACAACAAAGATAACGCACACACCGCTGCCGCC
>JACXSJ010003691.1:10490-20557 GCA_014851325.1 Pentalonia nigronervosa | reverse complement strand
TGTGTGTGTGTGAACACGTATGAACAACGAGCTTATCGTTATCGGATCGCCCGTGGTCCGTCTATACAATTATTACGATATTATTTTTCGTCTGTATATCAATAATCTTATTTTTAAAAGTGACGATAGTGCGTATTACAAATTACAGTGCATAGTACGATGCGGATAATCGTATTGCCATTTCTTAGCCGTCTATGCTATTGACACGTGGCACGCTGTACGCACACACGTAAGTTAATAAAACTATATTAACATTTTATAATTTATTCGTTAATAATTTAGTTGTACGTTAACATTAACTCCCTTACTATCATACCCAATTCTTAGAACTCACACTTTTTTTAGGTATTCTTAGTTAAAATAATGGCTTCAAAAAAACCTTCAGGTGCCTGGTTTGAGAAGCAAAGGAAACTGAAAGAATCTAGTATTCAAAGTTTATCCGCATCGTTAGGCAAATGGCTTCAGAAACCTTGTCCAAAAGAAAATCTAGTAGTTCCTTCAGAAACTGATACTAAAACTGAAATAAAAATAAGAGAAAAAGCTACCACCAAGTTCGATACTAACAATGATATAAAAATAACAGAAAATGCTACCACCATTGAGTCTGATACTAACGATGAGCTAAAAATAGAAAAACAGGATAATACCAAAAATGTTGACTTTAATGATCCTGCAAAATGGCCCAAAATAACACCAAGGTTAAAAGCTATTTTAATTGAACATGGTCCTCCAATCTCGTCTATTCAAAACTACTATCTACATGACGAAAATAATCGTCATTTTAGTAATAAATGGTTCTTCAGAAAACTTACTAATGGTGAACAGGTTCGAAGGCAATGGTTAATGTATAGTGTTTCAAAAAATAAACTTTTTTGTTTTCCATGCATTTTATTTTGTACCACAAATTGTGCTTTTGTTTTTGATTTTGACGATTGGCAACATTTGAACCCTCGTTTGCCTGATCATGAAATTAACTTACTGCATAAACAAAACTGTATCAAATGGAAACATCTAGAAAAAAAATTACTTGATGATACAACTATTGACTGTGAAGTACAAAAAATATTGAAAAATGAAAAAGAAAAATGACGCAGTATTTTAAACATAATTGTTGATATTATTATGTTTTGCAGTAGAAATAATCTTGCTCTTAGAGGTCATTCAGAAAAGATTTAAGACTCGAAAAAAGGAATATTTCTTGATCTTATTGAACTTATTAGTCATTATAACCCGATTTTGAAAGAACATTTAATAGCGTTTAATGAGGGAAAATCTAAAATCAGTTATTTCTCACCATGCATACAAAATGAATTTATTGAGTTTATGGGAAAAACTGTTAAAACTAAAATTCTTAAAATCATTAAAAAAAAGTAAATATTATGCTATATTATTTGATAATACTCCTGATTTTTCACACAAAGAACAGTTATCACAAATTATAAGATACGTACAGATTTCAAATAATGAAGTAACGGTTGAAGAAAGGTTTATCGATTTTATAGAAACAAAAGAAAAGATTGAAACTGGTCTGGTTTCCGATATTGTTGATAAATTACAAGTTGATGGCTTAAATATCAATAATTGCCGAGGACAGAGTTTTGATAATGGGGCAAATATGGCAGAGAAAATTAAAGGAGTTCAGGGAAACATTACTAAACTAAATGAATTAGTAGTTTTTGTACCTTGTACAGCGCATAGTTTAAACCTTGTTGGTGTTCATGCTGCCGAAACTTCACCTGCTATGATAACTTTTTTTGGAAGTGTTCAGAAAATATTTGTGTTCTTTTTTAGTTCTACTTCAAGATGGAATATGTTAAAAAATGTCATAAATATTACTTTAAAGAAACATAGTGATATTCGTTGGTCATCAAAAAAACAAGCCATTTCAGCTTTGCATACTAATATCATCAGTATTGCTGTGATATTAAAACAAATAACGGACACTACTAATATGAACTATGACACTGTTGATAGTTGCAATCAAATTTTACGCCTAATAGATCTAAAATTTCTTTGCTTACTAAATATATGGGATAAAATACTTACGCATATCGATAAAACCAATAAGTCTTTGCAAACTAAAGATACTACAATTGATGTGGCAAGTAAAATGTTAAACGGGTTGTATAATTCTATTCAAGAAATTCGTGATAAGAATTTTGAGGATTCGTTAAAAAATGCAAAGAATACTGCTATCGAAATGAAACTGTCACCCGAATTTCTAGAAAAACGAAGGCATAAAATAAAACGAATGGATGGAAAAGAAGCAATAGATGAAGGTGCAACATCCGTCCACGCCAAAATCAAAAATGAATTTTACATGACAGTTGACTCAATCTTATCGAGTTTAAAATGGCGATTTAATAGAATGACCATTTTATCTAATGATTTTGAATTTTTATGTGAAAGTAAGCTATTGTCAATGGATTTTGATGAAATTAAAATATGGACTAACGATTTAGCAATTAAATACGACAAGGACCTCAATGGATTCGAGCTTTGCTCTGAAATGGAATGTTTTAAACACCAGGCTTCTGCATTGATAACCAATATTAAAATGGCTGCACCGATTGATTTATTAAAATTTATTCATAAACAAAACTTGCAAGATATTTATCCTAACATAGAAATAGCGTTAAGAATATTTCTCACTATTCCAGTAACAACTGCTAGTTGCGAAAGAAGTTTCAGTAAACTTAAACTAATAAAAATTATTATTATTAAATTAAATTATTATTAAGATCAACTATTAGACAAGAGAGACTAACAAGCATGGCAATTCTATCCATAGAATATGAATTTGCTAGACAAATTTCATATGACGAAATTATAGATGAATTTTCTAGCCTTAAAGCAAGAAAAGAACATTTTTAAAGTTTGAAATTTACATTGTAATAAATAATAATAACTGATATTTATATAATGTGGTATTACCTAATTATATACATAAAGAACAAATGTTAAAATTATCATTCCGTATTTTCGTCAATTTTTTAATCGCTAAAAAAGCGCATTTTTCTAGGTTTGCCAGGGGCGCTAACGAGTCTTCCTACGCCACTGGCGTTACGTGAGAGTTGATTGTGTGCGTGTGCGCATGTGTGAGAGCATGTATGTGTGCAAATGTGTGAGCGTGTGTGTCACGGAACCTGTATGTCTGCGTTATGAATATTGCACTTATTTAGCATGGTTTGTACGAATGGGGTGTTTGTGATATTTTGCTAAAAATCTTGTCATCGTGTGGTGTCATTGCTATATTCCCCTTATGATGTGTTTTGGTGACGCTATTGACGTTGCATTAATGGAATGAATGTCGTTAGTTGACCATAATGTGTAAGTTTCGTTTCATATGCATGTTAAATGGGGATGATATTTGAGTGGTGTATATATTATGCATTATTCGTATTATGGTGAATGACGTTTGACATAATATTATTTTATAATTTGGAAGTCGTATTGTATTAAAGAATTTGATCTTTGACTTGTATATGCGTAATTTGTATAGTCTGTGTATTGTTACGTCACATCCAATAAGTGCTGCATATTCTTTCTTTATTGAAATTCTGTATACCGAAATATGAGCATGATTTATACATCGGCGGTTATTAGTGCGATCTTAGTAAATTTTTAATTATATGTAAATACAACGGGAAGTTGGTTAGTTAGTATTATTTTATATTCTGTAGTATATTTTAAATGTGTTTGATTTTTGTACACCAAAGTACGCTTATATTAGGAATATTTATCTTACCTATTTATTTAAGTATAGAGTGCATTATTCATATATTACATTACGATAACGATGATGAGATTAAAAACGAATAATATTATTAAAATACATATTATTTTTTTAATTTGTATGTAATTTCAGCTTATTGTTATGCATCATATTTCATACTTTTTAAACATTCTTCTTTTATTACCTTATTTATTTTACTAGGTTTTACGTTTTTTTTTTAAAAAAGATTTAGTAAAGTACTAAAGTAGCAATAAGCTATTTTTTTCGCAACAATAAAGCTTATTGTAAAGCTTATAGTAATGTTGTGTTTTTGTTATGGCTTACATAGTATACACGCCACGATGACGTATTATTGTTTTTGTCTCGCCAGTTTTTCATTACATTTCATTTCAGTATATTGTAGTTTTTTTAATAATAATACAAATTCAGTTAAATGTAGTACACTGTAGTATACCACACATATTATGTAACTAAAAGTTAATAAGTTATTTTTTATTTTCTTCTAATTTTGAATAATTTATTTTTGCATATTATTCGATACGTCTTTTGTTTATTTTAGATTTTATAATTGCATATTTTATTAATTTTAACTTCCATAACTTCTGAGTCCTAGACTTATTAGACTTAAGTATAGTAAATTGTTACCTCAATTATTAGCGGCATGGCGAACTATTTCTCTTGATGGGACCAACAATTGTTTTTTTATACGAGACCTAACACCCTAATAGTAGTATAGTAGTACAACTACTATCACAAATTATAGCCTATTAGAATCCAATTATAGAATTTTATTTTTTTTTTATTTTATTTTATTTTAATCCTGTTACATCATTAGCTTACTAGCTTTATTCAGGATTTTTTTTTACACACCGATGTTTGAGACTGACCACCACAAAAACCTTAAACCATGACCATGACCATGATACCTAAAAAACTCCATTACCATGCCAGCCTTATCCTATAGGTAACTGTCCTTGTTATTGATATTATACGTGTTGGTTCTAATATTTTTAATATCATCGTATAATAATTATTTATATTATCAAAATTCAAAAATTATTATGTTTTGTTTCATGCCCGTTTGCATTCTCAAATTAAGCGATGGATCAAATATTTAAATACTAGTATACTTGATAAAAATTAATTTTTTTGACGTTCATTATATTCATCAATCATATTTTCAGCAGTATTAAAACGTTAATCACGTGTTTTTTATTATTTAGAATATGGCTGCAGATGTCTATATTGTATAGTTTTCTATATGAAATTTTCACAATAAGGATGCTTAGGATTCAACACCATAAAAGTTCTTTCATTTAAAACAATTAAAGAATAATAAAACACACTTTTTTAAAAGAAATAAAACACTTGATTATTATTGGGATTATATATAGAATCGTAGTTGTAAGAAGGTAAAATAATTTCTTAAACGCGTTCATAACGGACAGCTTATAAATTATTTGCTTTAATTCAGTGAGATGATCCATTCAAGTGTATACATTCATTATTTTGAAAAGTTTCAACTTTTTGAAAATATTTTTTTACTTAATTGTATGTCATTTCAAAACAACATTTCTGGAAAAAAATGTATTTACTATATATTTTTATCATTATTGTTTTTTAAGTTTTTTTACTTTTTTGAATTAGATACACTATACATTTTTAATTTCATATTCTGAAGCAGAATATTATTTGGAGTATTTCAATTTATAAAGATCGAATTTCGGACCAGTAGTTCATTAGTGATATGCATTTAAAGTTTGATGAACGGAGTAGAATGGTACAGAGAAAATTTTGTAGGTACATTATTCCGTTCATCTAAATATTAAATGCTCATAACTAATGTACTACTTGTCCGAAATCTGAGCCTTATAAATCTAAATAATCTAAATAATAATCTACTTTGCAATGCACGGTGTAATTCAAAAAAGTTTTAACCTAAAAAATAGTAAAAATATTATTTTTTCAGCAATGTTGTTTTGAAATTACATCAAATTATGTAAACATTTTCAATTATCAGTTATATTTTCAGTTTTCAATTATGTTGAAACTTTTCGAAATAATGAATATAGACACTTAAATGAATCATTTTGTATATAGTGTGTAATATAGTAATATATGCATCGCACTCGTCGTAACAAAAAAATGTTGTTTTTGATTTCATAATGTTATATAATAATAATCAATATTGAAGCTTAAGAACATAATTTAGGTATATTACTATATAAGAGAGATGAATAGGTGATTAATCATTGGATAAAGCAACTATACAGGACAATAAAACCTTATTTTTCAAGTCTATATTGGTTTTCAAAGCACTTACTTAAATTAAACGTCAAGTCATAAAAAACAAAACATTTAAATCTTCAACTTTAATATATTTTATGGTAGCACAATGGATCTAATTAGTTCTATACAGGAAATTTGGGTCAAAAGTAAAAAAATCACAGTAATTTTCTTAATAATTAGAAAAAACAAAAAAAAATTAATGAAGGATTTTTACGCAAAACCAATTTTTGACAAAATCAATTTTGTTATTTTGTTGTAATTTAAAAACAAATATCCTTAGCTACTTGAAATTTTTACCAAATGTATATATCACAAACGCTATTTTTGTATTTATATATATATACAAAAAAGCTTAAAAATGTAATCCAAGATTGCTCAGAAGTTATTAAAATAAGTGCTGAAATTTTAAAAAAATGTAGAGCGTAATCCAACAAATATTTTTTATGAGTGTCAAAAGTTTAAATTTTGATAAAATTGGATACTCGTGCTTTAAATAATGATTTTAGTTTTTTTATTGTAATTTAATAAATATTACTCATAAAAAATAGAAATATTCCACCGTTACTTAAATTATTATTTTCTATATTCAATAATATTTTCAAAATACAAGCTATTTATATAGGCTTATAATCATTTTAAATGTTTGACATTTTTTTAGCTCTTTTTTGTATAACAATTGTAAAGCTTGTACTGTAAAGAGCTTAAAAATGTAATACAAGATCAAACATACATACTTAAGTTGTTCTCATAAAATATTAAAAATATATCAGCAGTCTTTTTTTATACGCGATTGGAGTTAAAATATTGATAAAATTGAATATTTTTAACAAAGAACAATAATTTTAATTATTTTGTTATAATTTCAAAACATTATTTATAGAAATTTTAAACTTTCCCGTATCTAAATTATTATATTTCCCTATACATATTTTTAATAATTATATTATGATATATTTAAAATGTTTCGATTAATTTTTAGTATTTTTATCAGGAACCAATTCACACCGTTCTTTACGGTAAGTTGACAGTGACTCAAAAAGTCAATAATAATTAATAACAATAATAAATTGTACAAAAAAATGTATATATATATATACTAAAATAATAATTAATAATATAATAAATGCGATGATTTCTACAAAAATTAATTTAATTTACTGTATTACTCATAGTAAAATAAATTATTATAGTAGCACTATAAAATATATAATAAAATATGATTGTGATATGGATTATACTAGCCTATGAACTTACTAACTATAGGCTGCCATCGTCTCAATAAAATAGTACAGTGTGATTACAATTCAGAACAATAAGTATATAAATACTATTTACAGGGCTATAGATTTGTTCTTTAAATTCCACTATTATGAATGGTCTCCCACAATCGTCGTTGTTTTTATGAATGAAACAGCGATAAGTGTAATTATTATATTCATTATTAATCACACCTGCTGTATGTCATTGAAATGTTTACATAGCTTTATATTAGATTTCATCACTCACGTGTCTTTATACAATCTAAGGATCAATTATTGTTATTTGTTTTCGATTTCCTACGGTGAAACTTACGGTTTTAAACTTTATAAGGGAATTTTAAAATAAAATATAAAATTAACAATTTATTGTGGAAAATGAACCAATTTTTGCTATTCAACAATATATAGACCAACCACTAATTTCAAAAGTATTTAATATGTTTGTACTGTCCTGTACCGATTTACATAATATTAATTTACAAACAGAAATGCACAGCAATCACTGTAATGGCGAAAATAGATAATAATATTATTCGCACAGTGCTAATAAACATTTGTGGCATGTCTAATTATTAAATTATACTGTGTAGGGGTGAGAAGTGCAATGCATAATTACAGCCATCGTTTTAATTATTTCACATGTGTCAAAATACTGTTAAATTCAATTATAATAATAACGTTGTACAGTTATTCGAACTAGTGGTTTTCAAATATGTAACATTATTACATTATTATTATCATTTGATATGTTAGAAACGCAATTTTGTTCAACGAAAAACACGATGCACGGATTCAATACCATTACAATATATAGGTACAATACCCATTGTAAGGTTACTTAGAATCAGAATATACGTAAGATGTAACAAAATAGCTTTAATTCGCCTAACTTATTCGAAATGGACAACCACCCGGAACTTAATAAAGCGCGTTTTAATAAATAAACAAGTATAATACTGCGCATTATCGGGTATATATATATACTTATTAAATAGTATTATACTTGTTACTTTATAATATATAAATGCTCATGCATTAAATATATAGGAGCTTTAAGTTTAAATAAGACGATTATTACCCTTTACATTCATTAACAATCTATGGTTTGTTAACTGTTAATTGAACAATACATAAAAGCTTATAAATCTGTCATTATATCACCACCCTATACATCAGGGGTAGACAGCGAGAAAAGACTCGCGAATCATCCAATATATTAATAAAAGAAAGAGTAATTTGGAAGAGCCAAAATGGAAAAAAGGTCATATATATACTCGTATATAATATAAATATGATTATTGTAAAAAAGATAAGGTATCGAATTTAATAAAATGTGAAGAATACGATAACAATAATTGTACAATAATGTCAAATTAAATTTTATTTTATTACTGTCTTATTACTATCTTATTATCTTTTTACTGAAGCAGTTAAAATACAGTTGTCATTCTTTGTTGGAATTTTGGAAACATGTGCCTGTTATTAAATATCCAAAAATTACTCTTTGCGCTCAAAAGTTAATATAGACTTTCGGAATGGAACAACATATTCGTGCGAGTCTTTTTACTCAACCATAAAAATTATTAAAAATCGATCAACATTAACGGATGATCATTTAACGGACTTGTTAAGGACTGCTTTAACAACATATAATCCTGATTTTTAAAAAACTTACAAACAAAATAAACACGCAACAAATAAGAAAATAATTAATAATTAAAAATTATATCAAGAACACTATATTTTTGCTAATTTCTATACATTGTAATTTAATAAAATATTATACTTTTTCAAATACATAAATTCATATTGAAAATGTTACGATAAGATGCGAGCCACAAAAGTCTATGACGCGAGCCGCAGTTTGGCTACCCCTGCTATATATCAAGAAGCCAAAGGGACATCGCATGTAAATGAGTAAAATATAACAGTTGCTCGGTGTTACACATATATTTAATAAACTTATGTAAAAATTATTAATTAATATAACGAACAAAATACATACCTAACTGTTAATTTCTTAACAAAATTGCACCGTGAGGCGCTTACATTTTTTAACGCATTGTTCATCATTATTGACCATAAGAAATACCACCTAGATGCATATTGCTTACAATATAATATGTACCTAGTTATGTACATGGCTTGCAAACATTTATAGTACCGTTATGATTATTATGTTATATATGACAAAAAACTATTGAAATTTGTAAAGGTAACTAAAACGAAAAACAGTAAACAAAAATAATTAAATACCACAAAATAAAACATAACGCAAAACGTATAGTTTATAGAATATCATTAAATAAAATAATAACTCAAAACGAAATAATTTAAAATTCATTTACTTTAATAAAATTTATAAATTATAATATTGGTTTCGTAGGAATACTTATTTCACGTGATTTAATAGTTTTAGCGATCAATCCAAGAATTAATTATATTCCGTATCCGGGCCATTAGCCGCATCAGATATTATTTTTAACGATAAACAATAAAGGTAGCATAACGTTTTAATTCTAATTAACGACAAACACAAAACATGTGTAACGTTTAAATTCTGAATAACGATAAACTCAAAAATTGTAAAACGCTTTACTTCTATATAATGATAAAGGCAAAATTTGTACAACGTTTTGATTATAAACAACGCAAAACAAAATTTTTAATTCCAAATGCAATCCCTGGTCATGTGTATCTTTTTAATTATTTTTAACGATTATTTAAAAAAAAATTACACTACATTCTTTTTTTTTTTTTTTTTTTGATGGAAATTAAATATT
>JACXSJ010003691.1:0-10390 GCA_014851325.1 Pentalonia nigronervosa | reverse complement strand
ATAAAAATGTCACTATTTTAGATGAAAAAAAGTGATACGCTGTAATCTTAATCCATCTGGCAGACGTTTCCGCCAGTGAATTTTATTTTTATTGTTTTTATTGAGTGTATCGTATTAAAAAAAATCAATAATACTGAAATCCTTAGACAGCATTTTCTTTTTAAATATTTTCTAAAGAAAAAATATCGTCAACATAGGCAAGTGATTCGAGTATTCGAATTATTCGTCTTGTAGACGCCAAAATAATTAGCATAGGTATGTGATTTGTGATGGCAACAAAGTAAAATATTAAATTTTTGATATAAATACTGGTAATTTCAATGTTAAAAAACTAGACAGACAACACTACTTTTAGACTATAAGAAGATTTCTTAGTGTAAATATAGATATTTTTTAAAGTAGATACACTTTGAGATTTATACAATTTTTATTTGACAACACTTATAACAAGTTTATGATTCGAGCTTAGATTAATAGGAAAAATATAATCTAAGAATTCGAGTAAGGATTTTCCCCTCCCCCTAACACCACCTTTTAGATGATGGGCTGAGTCTGCCCATGTCTAGTCATCGATGTGCATACAATGCACATTTGCTATTATAAAGATTAAAAAGGAAAAACGATTGACTAGTGAACACTTAATGTCATAAAAGTAAAAAGTTAATGGGACGATAGCAAGTATTAAGTTACGCATAACTATAAAAACAGCTTGAAGTTCCGATTTGCTAATATTGTAATAAGTGAGTTATTACTAGTAACTACTAAATAATGGATATCGGTTACAATAAATCCGAGACATGCACTTCACAATTTTCACGATATATATTTTTATTATTTTTGTTCGTGTCTTTACGATAAATATAATAACGTAATAACATACTATATGGGCGCAATATTATTCGATTAATCTACGCCCAGGTTTGAGTATGTATAATGTTATAATAAATGTAAACTGTTATATATTAATGAAATTGGTTTTTTTTTTTATTTTTTTTATTCAAGAGTAAAATAACCCTCAACATCGTGACCATTGGGAGTTCATTGTTTTTTTACAAAGTATTTTGCATTATTATTGTAGTGAAAATTTTTTTTATATAATGTAAAAAGGATATAATGTACAGGATGATTCACCTCTATTTTTTTATTTTATAATGAATTTATTCAAATTCTAATTTTTGGAATTTTTAAATATATTTAAAGACAATATTTTCAAATTCTTAAAATTTTTCCTACCACTTAAGAAGTGTCCTGTGCGATACAAACTTCTGTTTTTCAAATGTAAACTACCTTTTTCTACTGTAAATTATTCAGTGTATAATTTTTTGAAATTTTTTGATATACTTAATTCAAATTTCAAATGAATAGTTTTTCAATTATTAAAATGTTTATACTAAGGATAATAGTCCTTAAAAATGTTATTACAAATTTATAAAATATATGTAATATTGGATCTAGTATACTTAGACCATTTTTATAAATTATAAATATTGATAGATTAATATTAATTACTAAAATTTTCAAAATCTCATAGCCTCTATATATTCTGAGCCCATTATCATGAACCTATTATCCTTAATACGCAAAGTTAAATAACTCTAAAACCATTTATTCAAATTTTGATTATGATAGGTACGTCAAAGTTTTCAGAAAAATTTTCTGCTCAATAATTTACCGTTGAAAAGAGGGGTTCTGATTTGAAAAACAGAAGTTTGTATCTCCACAGAGCACTACTCAAGTAGTACAAAAATCATAAGAATTTGAAAAAACTGATTATTATATGAAAAATGGGGTTGAACATGCTTGGTGAATCGCTCTGTATATTACATTAAAAATAATAAAATGAATTTATATAGTTAATACTTTAATAGAAGTTGCGAATTTACATAGTTTTACATTATATTGGTTTATACAATTAGGTTTGCCAAAAGAAGAATAAAATGTTAGGTATTGGATTTTCTGGTCCTAGGCTTTCAAATATGTCCTCAGATAATTTGTTTTGGTACTTTGCTTTACGGGAATAATGTTATTATGTTACGAACAAATTAAATAAAAAGATTCAAAGCATTTTTGAGTTAATTAATAATTATGTTTATTATTAATTATTCATTAGAACCGAAAACATGTGGGTTTTAGTATCAATGTAAAAGTATATGTAATTAGGTACCTATAATAATGTGATATAATATATGAATAAAATAAATGTAATAATGTAAAATATTCCAATTTAAAATGCAAATTATGGTTTACCCCTCCCCACACCCATCCGTTCACGATCAGTACCTATTCATTTTATTTTACACGCAAGTGAATCATGTTTATACAAACTTCTGTATAAATCTCAACTAAATATTTTTTACCGTGTAGGTTTTAGGTACCTATATATAAATTAGTATAAGTATTATTTTTATTTATTTCTAATGAGTCACTCACGATGAGTTATTAACTAACTCATAAGGTCTAAGTTTATGACTAATTTATATTTTAATACTATTTAATATTTAACTATTTATACGACGACAATATAAAAGCGTAAGAAGTAAAAAATTATACGTGTAAGTAGGTATGTAATATAATTTAATATATTATTTTATGTCATACGACCTAACATATTTTAATTTATTGATGTTCAAACTTCCTCTGTACAATATTGATGATTTTGCTGAAATTCACAATTTTTACCATTTGTGTTTTAATACATTATCGATGTTTGACTTTCAGATAGAAAGTTATATTTTTATTTATTTTGAGTTACTCTGTGTGTTCAACATTATAAAGTTTAATCACCTACTATATATTGTGTCAAACAAGTTACCATATCAATCATTGTCTCTATCAGAAACGTCACAAAAATTATATCTTCATAAAATGATATGTGTGACGAAAATAAAAACTTTCTAAAAAAAAAAATTAAATATTTTCCTCAGATATACTAAACCTCTTTCGAGTAAATTTTTTTTGTAAAATAAACTGAGTGTACTTTTGTTCGGGAATTAAGTTAAAAAAAATAAACTACACTACACAATATAATATCTATAATATAATTTCTAATAATACCTATGTATTATAATAAATAGTCATATGTTGCAATCCAATCGGGAATTAAAAAAGAAAAAAATTCAATATTTAAATTATATTTTTCTTGATTATTCATCAAAGAAAAATATTGTTATCACTATTGAACAGGTAATATATATATATATATATATATATATATATATATATATATATATATATATATATATATATTATATTGTATTTGTTTTCTTCGCTCAGAGATCAAAAGAATAAATCTAGAATTTCAAAACAGATTTTTTTCATTAAAACATGATATTATTGATGATGTAAGAAAGTGAATTAATTCAAATTCAAACGAAAATAGAGTCTGTTGCGTATATTTATTTTTATTACGAAATACAGTTGAAGAAGACCTTTCAAAAGTTAAATTTAAAGATGGAGTTAAAACAATAAAGAAAAGAATTTAAAATGACTCACAAAGTAAATGTTTACAACGAAGACATACTCTGATTTCGAAATATGCAGAGAATCCATGAAGAATATTACGAACGAGATACCTCACTTCGCATTATCATAATATACAGTCTTGAGCTACGTTTAAAGTCTTAACATAACTAATAAGACGCAGACAATTTGCCGTACCTATGAAAAATAAATTAAGAAGGAAAGTGAAATTTAAGCTTTATGTAGTTAGTTTAACGGACATTATTTAGCGTGGAAATAAATTAAACATTATACTCTGTACATCGTGTGTACTCAACTCATAAAGCGTATATTGATTACGTAGGTACCTGTAGTCGGTAATAAATTAAAAGTATAATACTTAAACATCACTACAATTATTACATTTTATACCTACGTGCATACACTATCTTTATATTATTATCTAATACCCACTGTTATTATGTTATAATTTAATATCCAGGAAATTGTACTCGCACGTGTCGTTATTGATATTGCATTATTATACATTTCAATAATTTTTAAAACGTGTAATGATATAATATAAAACACGGCGCCGAGCGTTATATTTACCAAAAATAAATCGCTCGAAAGAATTTGTGTTGAATACAATATACAAGTAAAGTACCTACCTATATTAACTTACTTTTTACAGTACTAAAAAAAAAATAATAAAGTGTATAATATATTTTAGTGTACATCCAATACAATATAATATAAGTTATAATTCTCTATAGGGTGATTCACCGACCATGTTCACTAAAATTTTTCCTTTAATAATGAATTAATTTAAAATTTGATTTTTGGAATTTTTAAATATACTCTAAAGACACAATTTTTAAATTCGTAAGATTTTTTGTACTACTTATCAAATATCATATGGAGATATAAATTTTCGTTTTTCAAATGATAACAACCCTTTTATACTATAAATTATTTAGTGGATACGATTTTGAAAATTTTGACGTATTAGAATCAAAATTCATAACAGAAGTTTTTGAGTTAATTAATTTTGTGTACAAACGATAAAAGGTTCGTAATAGTAATGGATTTGGAAGATATGGGGCTATAGAGATTGAAAATTTTAGTGATTAATATTAATCTATTAACATCAACAATATTTGTAAAAATGGCCAAGGTATAATAAATACTAGATCCAATATTACATCTATTTTATTTATTTGTAAAACTATTTTTAAGGACTATAATCCTTAGGTAGTATAAACATTTTCATAACTGAGAAACTAGCCGTTCAAATTTTGAATTAGGTAAGTGCATTAACATTTTCAAAAAAATTATCTACTAAATAATTTACAGTAAAAAATGGGATTCTCATAGGGAGAACAAAAATTTGTATCGGCACTTCTTAAGTAATATACAACAATTCATGAACTTAAAAAAATAGTCTGAGTGTATTTAAAAATTTCAAAAATTAGAATTTGAATAAATTCATTATTAAAAGGAAAAATTGGGGTTGATCATGTTTGGTGAATCATCCAGTTTTACAAACATTGTTTTACTATATAAAAATATCTTTTTACGGCAATTATTTCAGTATTTATGCACTAGCATGATTAAACTGTATGTTATAGTGCTGGCACTATTGAAAATAAAAATAATAACGTTAAAAACACTATATTATATAGTTTAAGTAGACTAGAACAACGAATTTAAGAGAAATAATTTATAAAATATTATTATTGTTCAACAGTAATACAAAGATGAAATAAATAAGCTGGGGTACAATTACACATAGTAAAAATATTTAGAATAAAGATAAGTAAGAAGTATTATATAAACAAATAGACAACGTATGAAATCAGCAAAATGCATAATTGAAAATACAACATAAAAATAATAAAAAATAATAATAATCAAGATGATGATCAAGAGGAACTGAGGAAAATTTATTAAACGGATATTTTTCGGAAAAATAACGCAACAAAATTAATAGCATTATAATATATACGAGTGCAAATATTGGAATATGGCACGTATATTTTATAGATTTTATAGAAATTTAGTATAAGTATCAATGTAACTTTTACGACAGGAATTGTGTATGCCATTATATTTCGGTTTTATGTTTTTTTTTAGATTCTAAGCGTAGCGATGAGAGTATTTGATTGTAAAAATTATGTGTGATTTTTTTATTTTTGTGCCTAAAGATATATTTCTAGTAGAAAAAATGCTCCGATCTTCAACTTCGATTAAGGTTTATTGTAGAAAATTGGATTTAGTTAGTAATTTTGGGAGGTTAGAATTGTTTTTTTTTAATAATAATCAGGGAGTACAAAAT
Source organism: Pentalonia nigronervosa (assembly GCA_014851325.1). Classification (NCBI taxonomy): domain Eukaryota; kingdom Metazoa; phylum Arthropoda; class Insecta; order Hemiptera; family Aphididae; genus Pentalonia; species Pentalonia nigronervosa. The sequence continues at coordinate 4,614 of JACXSJ010003691.1, read as the reverse complement.
ATTCAAATATTTGTTAAAAATGTAATGTAGTTATTAAAATAATTGTTTGGTAACCTTGGTTGCCAAAAAGTTAGCCGTCTTCACTTCGAATCGGTTTTTACTGTACACAATGATTTATCATTGAATTAAACACATAATCCATTTAAGTGCCTATTCAATTACCAGCTACACTCGACTTATCTTCTTTTTTTTTAAAAATATTAAATACCTAGCAGTAGCTGATACTAAAACTAAATGATCTATCTATACATATAATATGGAAATACTAGGTAGATGCGGTTGTGTCGCATTAAAGAAAAACTGTTCGTTACTATAATTTGTATGAATACCTATTTATATAGAAATAATATTTCGTTATTTTCAACATTGATCGTAATTGGATAACAGATATTATATAGGCAGTACATAAAGTTAGTGTTATTACCTTTGAACTCTGTGTTTTCAATAGTTTGTAGATTTTTTATTTAGAAGATTGTTTCTATTGTTACCTTTACTTTTTGGTGCATCAACATCTCAGCATTTTAAGTATTGTGTGATATACATTATTGTATTATTCGAATAGCATTAAGAACTAGCTATCACACATTTTATAAGTGACCCGAAAAAAAACAAATTTTAAAAAAATGTCACAGAAATATAAATTTATCGTTATCCATATGTTATGTTTCTATGTGTTCATATTGGAAAATATTATATTTAATGCTTTTATAATACATGTAAAATGATTACATGTTTTTAACAGTAACAATTTGCAATTACTCTTTGATGTCCTAAAGGATAATTAATTCAAAGGAACAACATCCAATATATGGTATTTTAAAATATAAAAAAAAAATATAAAAAATATAAAATATAAATATTTTAATATTTTCATAATCAATAATTAAAAATAAGATTTCTTTTAAATTTTAAAATCATACATTTCAAACATATTATTTATTACAAAAATTTCTAAAGGAAATAATTTAACAAAATTTTAACATGTACTTGAATATACAAAATCAAAAAAATGTATTATCATAATATTATTGAAGTTTCTAAAAATGTATTACCTGTTAAAAAATAATTTTTGGCTGAATTTGTTTTTAATAATTGTGTTATATTTTATTGGTATTTCATTATTTCATCTTTATACACATTTATCAAGAAAAATGATAGAAGTTATTAAAGCCTAAAGGTAAATAATATTTTGTAAAAATTGGTTTTTATTTTTGTTATGTATACCAATTTGCCAGTGGCACCGAAGTCGTTTTTAAATTATATTGAAGAATAAAGCTCATCCTTCTAAGAAATATTTTCCGCAGAATAAATACAACAATGTTCTCAATAAAAATAGATTCTTATTTTTGAACTCAAATATTTCGATATTAATTATTGTAAAAATGTTGAAAGTGCATTTTTTCATACCCTATTGCCTATACTATGGAGTTATCTGCAGGTAAATCGTAAATGCATATATATATGAACAATCATCACAGTCCACGAAATAATTCCTATACATCATGTAAAGTAAGCAAGGCAAATAATACAACCGACATTCGTGAACAATTCAGCAGCGTATATTTGAGTTTGTTGGCAAATGACAATGTTTGATAAAGTATATAATATTTTTACGCTAAAAACTCGATTCGAAATTATATAACACATTTTTAATTTCTTGATCTTTTTTGGATTTAAAAACTATCATTGATCTAAATTCTATATGATTGTTCATCATAAATAATAATAGTCTATGGCTAAAGTTTTCATGATATTAAATTTTAAAATATTTCAACGAGGTAGATGCCTCTATAGAAATAAAGAATTAATTATGTCTTGTCGGTTGGACTGACAAGTAATCATAATTAACATTTTTTTAACATTTTAATGGTTTATGATATAATAATGTATTAAGATTTAAGATAGATTATGAAATAAAGTATTTAAGTTTATTGATGCAAATATACTTTTCTGGTAGGTATATTCTTTTTTCATACTTTCAGACATATTGTATATATATTTATTATTAACCTAAGTGTAGGTACCATTAAATTTGATCGAAAGCTACTGAGAATTAAAGGAAAAAATACAATAACGAAAACATTTAATTATAGAGGTTGCAGCGGGTCTTAACATTTATTATAAAATTGCCTTAATCATCCGTTATTAGGACGTAAAAAAATAAAGTAAGACATTTAATCGTTTAGATTCATGAGATTCAGCTAGACTTAATTTTTTTGTGACATATGAGTATATATATTTTAAGTGTATACAATGTAACATAATTTAAACACATTTCATGGTAATGCAGAATAGTTTTTGTATTGATGTGTAAGGGGACTATATGGTGGTTTTTTTAATTGCCCAACCATATTGGATAATAACAATGAGATTTGATGCATATTTTAATATTATATTTGAATACATACAAAATGTTCTATAAAACCATTTTAACTTTTTTTCAATAGAATATTAACCTTAACCAAGCTAATAAAAATATTAACAACGCCAGTTCAATATAAAGCAGTTTGACTTAATACTATATAGCGTAAACTATGTAAGTATTAAAAATATTTAAATACTACGTTTACATGTCCCAAATTATAAGATTGTGTGCGTGTGTGAGTAGGTTGTGTGACTAATGGCTGTACTATAAATAAGTAAGTACTTATATTTTATTAGATTTTAATTTAAAATTCTTATTTGTTAAGTTTTAAATTATCAAAATGAATACCATAAAAATCATCGGTTAACCCTACCATTAGCTATAAAAGGATTATACTTTCTTAAATATCGTAGTAAAATAAACTACATGTATACACTTTTAGTTGTACAATTATAAAAAACAATGTACGTTATACTCTATTCAAAAAAAAAAAAAAAAAACAAACTGATGCCATAATTTTACCTATGCTAAAGAATCAACTTATCGAAAACATTATACTTGCCTAGGTGCGTGTTATATACAACGCTAGATTTAACAAAATAATATAAACTTAAAAAAACAATTCAAAATATTTATTCCTTTGATTTTGGAAAAAATATTTTTCACATTTTCGTAGAGGTACAAAAACAAATGTGTGTTTTTTTTATAGTGTACATATTTTTTTTATGCCAAATATTCTGTACGTATAAGTTTAATATCATGTATCCATAGTAAAACGTACAACATTTGTCAAAACTTATAACCTATAAAGAAATATTATAGGAACGTCAAAAAAAAAATTCATAAATTACTATAAATTGTACAAGCATAAACCGACCATAATAATGTTTAAATTAAAAACTTGATAATGAATTGATCAATTAATAACGAAAAAATAATATGTAAACTATGAATATTATATTGTTAAATAAAAAAGATAAAAGTGTAATAAATGCGTACTGTCAACCTTCTACCTGTGTACACTAAAAATATATCTATTTGAAATGTATTTCATAAAATAGAATAAAATAAAGACGCATTTTCTTTGTATTTTTACATATGATGCTGATATTTTCCAATAATGTTTACTAATATTTATTCTATATTTATATCTATATTATACCAGCTAATATTTACACGATTATATAGTATAAACAATCATAATTTGTTGACTATAAGCATTTTGTAAATTTTATTACATTTTGAAAAAAATAAATCAATGCAATATATTTGCAGACATCGTTATGTAAAATTAATAGCATCGCAATAAAATAAAATATTGTCAATATCTTTCTTTTTAGATTATTTTATATTGATTTATATTGTAATAGGAATTATATAATATTGCTAGTTGTTAAAAGAAAAAAAAAATATAGTGAAAAACGTATTAAGTATGCATTTACACATGACAGAATTTATAAAATCTGTGTAAACTTGGTACATTCTTTCCGACTTGGTTGATAATAATTTAAACATCATTACCAGCGAAAATTGAGACGATGGAAGAAATTGCAATTTATAAACGATGTGGCGTGAACAAGGCGTTAATTATTATTAATAATAATATGATATTACTGTCTATACTCTTTTATGTCTTATACGCTGCTATAGGATAAAACTATTACGTCGGGTACCTATAATCGAAACAAGAAAAAAAAATTGCGCCCATAAAAATTGTATCAAACACACGCACTTACCTTTCTCAAAATGATGAACGCTTTGTTTTGATCTTTTTTGGTTTTTCGGAAATGGGCCATCTCTCACGATATAATACGGAAACGGTCAAATAATTATTAACTATTCAATAGTTTTGAGGGGGGAGGGGGGCGAGAAATGATTTTCGTCGCCGATTTAAAGACAACGTTTATTTATTTATTTATTTTTTTTTTTTTTTTAATAATATTTTCGGAACGTTCGGTGGACAAGAAAAACCAAAAAAATAAAAAATATCCAACGATTACCGCCGGACCTACACGCTCCGCCGGTACGGCACGGTTGTAACAGTCGAAGAAAAGCGAATGCGCGAGACTGAGCGGACACGGACGACGACTCGTCGTCAGCAGGGACGGACGGAGTTTAGGCGAGTGTAAAAATAGATCATCGCATCCGCGATAACGCCGTGCTTATTAGCGAGCGGCGGTGTTGGGGGAGGGTCTATTGGGCGGCGAGGAGCGGGTGGGCACGGGTGGCGGTATCGTCTGCGCCGGCGG
>JACXSJ010003690.1:0-20428 GCA_014851325.1 Pentalonia nigronervosa | reverse complement strand
CACTAATAATAAGTACAAAATAAAATGTTTATCTTATTGAGTCAACATAATTATGTTACTGTGATATCTAATAACTGGAATTTCGGTCTAAATACACAAATAATATTAGTTTCTTTTATTTTTAACCTATGACGTTAATCATGTATGTAAACTGACAAGAAACAACTATCACCACTGTTTATATTGAAGTGTTCTTATATGAATTGATGTGTCACACGACTTTTTTTTTAGTCGGCGACTCGAGCGTGAAAAACGCGCGACAAGCGCAAAAACGGTGTGACGCCTCGATTCATATGAGAATTTTGCAAAAAATACAACTAAAGTGTTTATTTTTACTTTTAAGATAACGTCCTAAAAATAAATTGAATAAACTAAGATTTTGGAGATAGAAAAAAAATTTCAAAAAAATCTGCTTTAGGCCATCACAGTGAGTACGCATATGCTTGTGTCCTAATCCATTTCAGAAACACCTTGTATATATTGATAATACTATAAACTACATACGAAAAATCTTGTTTTAAATTTTTAATCCTTAACTATAAAAACTGTACATTTTAAAAATGTTTAACTGCTTATAAAAAAAAATTGTGCTTTTGTATTTATATTATTTTTGATCTGCTATTTTCACAACTTATAAGAAATTTTGTGTTAAATTTTCAAAAAAATTGACCATAGAAATTTTTTTTATCAATATTAAAAAAAAACTCAAAAATTTCTTAAGCCAACAATTAGCTTAAAAATTTTCAAAATATTTTTAATTTATTTTTTTGTATATAGAAAAAATGATGATCTAAATATTTTGTGAAAATTTCAAACGTCTTCAATTTTTCCTATTTGAATTACATAAAAATTAGAAAATCGTTCTCGGAGAAAACTGTTGAATATCCAATATCTAATTCAAACGCTCATAAAAAATTACTTTGACTTTCCGGCAATTTTTTTTTTTTTTGAAACGTAGAAAAACTTATAGATATTCTTGTATTAAATTTTTAAGTCTTATAATTGAATAAAAAAATTGTTAAGAATTTCCTACACAAAATAAAGTGCAAAATTTCGTGATTTTTACATATTTTCTCGAAATTTTAATTTTAGATGCTTATAAAAAAACTATTAGAGATTTATACTCAACTTTTTTTTTAATTTTCACTTACAACAAGTTATGAAGAATCTTGTATTACATTTTTATCTTTATTGACCGATTGAAAATATTTTTAATAGCAATAATAAAAAATAATCCAAAAATTTATTATGCTTATAAAAAGCTCAAAAAAAGTCAAGATATTTTCAAAATTTTGTGGTGTATAGAAAATGTTTATATAAATATTTGGTAAAAATTTCATATAACTACTGTGATTGATTTTAGTATTACCCCCCCCCCCAAAAAAAAAAAAAAAAAAAAACAAAATCGATTTTGCTGAAAATTGGCTTTGCATAAAAATTCCCCCTTTTCCCTAATTTTTTTGTTATTTTTTCGAAACGCGTTTAAAAACTATGGAGAATATTTTACTCTTGATCCCCCAAAGTACCAAATATATCTGAATTGAATGACTATACTTGTGATGCGTAAATATAGTTATAAATTCATGGACTATATGATAAAAAAAACAATTGATAACTTCATCTATTTTGATTAAAATGTCATCATGAGTGAATCTATGAATACATTACTCATTTATAATTAAACAATATGAAATATCAACTGCAGACTATCCTGATCAACCACCAATACACCCACCCACCCACCACCTATCAATAGAAGGGCAACTATCCTGAGGAGTAGGCTCGACGCCACTGTTATGCTGTTATAGGTATAAACAACATGAAAAAAGTTCCTTTCGTTATCATGAAGACAATAAATGGTTATTCAAAGTCAAAGATTACAAATACTACCTTTTTGTGAATATCTCCCTATTTATTTTTCGTACAATAAAAAGTTTCAGACAAAAATTATAGAAGAGATAATTATCTATAAAAAAGATACTATAATATTATCATGTAAGAGATATAGTTTATGCGCTACAAAAGCCTATAGCATATACATTTTTAAAGAAATATGATTTTTTTTACTAATAGCAAATATTATGTGTATTATGTATATATTTGTAGTCGCGTGTACTATGATAATAATATTTGTAAAATAATATTACTGATATTAATTGGTTTGGACTTTTGAAGATAAAGTATCGAGCAATAAAGTTGAGTATACCACTATTGTAGATAGTGCATGTATGATGTGGTGCACCCAAACGTTTTTTGATTTAGAAGATAAAATTATAAAATACTTTTATTCTAAGTGTCCAAATGTTGTCTATTTAAACCCAAACGTGTTAGATTTTAGGTCAATGTGGCCAAATATACAGCGTCTTTTCATTCAATCGACGTAGAAAATTCATGTTTTGATTCTATTTTAAATTAAATATTTTTAAAATTATTCTTAATATACAATAAGTGCCTGTTTAATAAATCATCAGGTGCAGCGAAAGCACTAATCATTGCACGTCTTATTAAGTTTGTAATATGATAAGTTATTTATTTTTCTATTATTTAGCGGTACCTTGTATACAGTAGATTAAAATAATTTTCATCAAAACATGTTTATATTTTTATACTATTATAATAGGTATTTTATCATATATTACTGTAAATACAGTTTTTCACTTATAACACAATACTAACGTATCGTATAACAGTGTAAATATATTTATGACGATAAAAGTTTATAGTTACTTTTTGATAAAAAAAAAAAATATATTTTAATATTTATCCGGAATAAACTATATCTACAAATTAAAAAATTTCAAATATTTTTAAATAGCTTATAAATTTATTACTATGAAATATGATTTAAAAATAATTTATATAGGTATTAAATAATATAGTAGTAGTCATTCATTTCATGTTCAAATTTATTTGGAGTAAATATTTGAATTTGAATCTTACAAATTACTGGTATATCTGGTACAGTACATAATTAAATTTCTATTACAAAAATTACCAAATTGTTAAATAAAGTTAATTTTCTGACAAAGGCGTGTTAAATACTTGCATTTGAATTCAATGATGACGGTCTGTCGTCTAAATCATTACTAAGTTTATTTGATGATATTATTGCTATTAAAGTAATTCATTTTACTATTAATATTATGGTAAGTTGAATAAATTTTTGCCAAAAATATTGAATTTGAAAATATCATTGAGTGTATAAAATATAATAATATATGTTACAAATTTAAATACCCACGAAAAAAATACCAACATCGTTATTCTTCATTTGAATATCTAATTTCATTTAAATTTGAATTTAAAACGTTTATAAAAATCAACAATGTAAATAAATATTCTAGATTTTTTTGTTACAATACAAACTACTTACGAGAAGCCTTGTTTAAAATTTTCAATCCTTAGCTATAAAAATCGATAATTTTATAATTTTTGAAGTACAAAATAATTTGCACATTTTCAACATCTTGAAAAATGTTGATATTGATAAAAAAATGTATTAAAATCGAAAATTTCTTATGCCCACAGTAATCTAAAAATGAGTTTAACACATTTTAAAAAGTCTGCGGACAAAACATAACATTTTTGAAAAATACTGAATAGTGAATACAGTTCCATCATGTTATCATACCATTTTGATAAGATAATTATTTAAACATAAACCCTTTGGCCTCACGCATATGATGGCTGACTTCAACATTCTGTATCCTAGTGTAAATAAGTTATAAATCTAGTATTTAGTATCTGTGGTTGAATGGCAGATTAAATAAAAAATGAGTTCTATTTCTTCATTGTTCAATTTTCAGTGATTTCATCTGAGGTTGAATATTCCCGCTCATCCAGCAACGGCAATGGTTCTCAAAATCACGTGTAATCTATAATCAATATAGATTACAGGTTATGGGTAATTTAGTGTTTTTTGTTTACCTATTAATTGTTGATAAAATTCTTAATCGACGACACAATAAATGATACCTATAATATTATATGTAAAATGTATAAGAGAAATTAAGAATTGTATTGTTTTTCATTTGCATTTGTTCCACTACCCGTAACAACCGTTTCAAACAAAAGTAGTAATGCATTGCTGTACGCCGAACACTTAATCACATTTATGCGGAATATCATTCAGATTCAAATGACCCATTGGGTATGGCCAAAGTCACCAGGAAATGGGAAATGTTCCCTGGTCGAAACCGATTCTGTTGTGACGGCCGGCTCATGATGGCACCGCATGCGGCAGTGTTCTACATCAATGTGATCCTCATCATTGGCACAAGCGTCCTCTTCTTTGTATTCGAGTAAGTTGAGTCAACATGGTATTATATTCTGCTTCACTATCTCATATGATGTAAAAAATTATTTACTTTTTTTTTTTGTTCAAGCTGTCCATACCTTAGCCGCCGTGTGACTCCTGTGATTCCAGTTATTTCAGGAGTGTTGTTTCTCTTTGTCATTGGCTCGTTGTTCAAGACTAGTTTTACGGACCCGGGTATTATTCCCAGAGCAACTGACGATGAAGCCGCATACATCGAGAAACAAGTTTGTAAGTTTAATACAATTTGTTTTCCTAATTAATGTATCTGGAAGTTGACACTACTAAATTTAGCTGTATAGAGGTTCTTAGACCCACATTCTTTGATAAAGACCAATTTTTAATATTTTCATTCTGAAAGTATTTATAATTTGTAGTGCTTCTTTTGTTTGAAAACTATGACGCCATGATGGTAGTACAAGGTGGGTGTTTGACAAACCAAACCATGCCCAACTTTAGCACATCAAAAAATATTTGAGTTTTTGATAATATTTTTATTATATGGTATGAAGTCATTACAAAACAACATTTTTCAAAAAAATTATTATTTAAATTGCAACATACAGTTTTAATTTTATAATCCAAAACAATACTTTTTTGAGTATTTTGATACATAAAAATCAAATTTTAGATGAATTGTTTTTGGGTTATAAGTTTTTGAAGTTTAGATGAGTGGAGTATTGAACCAATATGTTGTGGGGTATCCATATACCACCTCTCACTGCTTATGTAAACTTCAAATACTTATAACTCATAAACTACTTATCCAAAATTTGATTTTTATGTATCAAAATATTCAGAAAAATATTCTGTTTTGGATTATAAAATTAAATCCATATGTTGTTATTCAAAAAAGTAAAAAACTTAAAAAATAATAAAGTTAAAAAATATTTTAAAAAATAATTTTTTTGAAAAATGTTATTTAGTAACAACCTTATACTATGTGACAAAGATATTTACAAAAACATAAATACTTTTTGAAATAATGAGTGTCTTACATTAAATGGATTACTCTGTATAAAAATTATTTTGTAATTATATAAGTATAAACATATTAATATCACTAATTTTATTTAGTCTATATATATAATTATGAATGTCTTGATTAGTCGATTGTTTTTATTGAGTTACTTCTTTTTTTATAACCTTAGCTATATTAAAATTTTTATATGTCCAAACATTTTGGTCACAATCCCCCCCTGTTTTTTAGACATTTTTGAAATAAATAGGTACTACTGTAATATAAGAAAAATTATTATATTTTTATAGTTTCGATTAATATTAAAATAAATTAATAGCTATACTTGTAGGTTTAAATGGTTTTCCCAAATATGACCTTAGATCAATAATCAGTGAAATAAAATACGTATACCTAGATAAGAAAATATAAAAAGTGAAGAAAAAAATTAAGAAAATTATTTCACTACCAAATCGGTAAATACTTAAATACTCTAAACTCAGTATAAAAACTAAATTACTCCTTTATAAAGCTCTACTAATGCCCATTTGGACACATGGCATCCAAATGTGGGGGGCAGTCAAAAAATCAAACTTTTCAATCTACAATTCTCCGTATAATTACAAATGAGCCATTCTATGTCTCGAATCACACCCTTCACACTGACTTGAAAATAAGCACAGTTGAAGAAACTGCAAAAGCCTTGTACAAACGATTCCATTCCCGATTAGCAAATCATTCAAATCCCTTAATATCAGCACTTAATACTGACTCCATTCCTAGTAATCCTATTCGCAGACTTAAGAGAAAATGGTGTCGCGACTTAGCTCTATAAACTTATCTAATTAAAATTAAACAAATCCCATTATAAAGTGTCATCATTGGGTGGCTGCTTTGTCTCAAGTGTTTCATGTTAATTAATTTTTTTCCACATACATGCTTATTGTAATAATTGAATTACAGATTGCTTATGTTATAATAAAGTTAAAAAAAAAAAAGAAAATTATTTATAGTAGCATTAATTTTAAATGTATTGTTTTAATGAAATATTCAAAAAATAAATGTTTTTATGCATATTTTAATATTTTAGCCTATATTTTGTTGGTTTTTAATGCATATAAATCTGCGCTCTAATAATATCATTCAATATTCTTACTATTCAAATTAACTTATGTTTATAATTTTTCAATCAATAATCAAAATATTGTTTAATCAATCAAATATTTATGAAATTATTTATTTTTACATTATTACATGTTTTTAGTATATTTAATGAATAAAATATAATATATTTAATGGATTAAAATTTAGATATTAGTATACCAAACAATGGAGGAACCCCTACTATACGACCACCTCCAAGGACCAAAGAGGTAATCATCAAAGGCAATTCAATCAAGTTAAAATATTGTGTAACATGCAAGATTTTTAGACCGCCGAGAGCTTCCCATTGTAGTTTATGCAACAATTGTGTTGGTAAGTTTTATTAAGGTTTTTAGTATTTAACTGTATAACACAATATTATTTGTTAATTAAGGGTGTTGGTTTTTAGTTTCCTTTCAAAAACTTGCCTTACAGGAAAATCTATTCCATTGTGTAATAATTAAATTTCAATAATTTTTTTATTTGATAGATAAAAACATTATAGGATGTTAAACTCTGAATTAAGATAATTCAATTTTCAAAGTTTTAAAAAACTTTTAAATTACGGAACTGTTGAGTGTAATCAAATGTATTTTTCTAGTATTATTTAAAGTTATACTAAAACTGGAAGTCTTATGTGACCTAAATAATGTTTTTACATTACAAATAAAAAAAATGTTAAAAACTGACTATTGTACAAGGATTGATTGTTTTTTTTGTCAAGTCAATTTTTTAAAAGATGAATAAGTTTGATTTTATTCTATTTTTATGGCTGTTAGTTGCAGCTCAACGTAACAAGAAATGTATGCTTCTTAAAAATTAGTTGACATTGTTACCCTTAATTCATTTTTTTAAGACTGAAATATATATATATACATAGAATATAGATACATTTTCTTTGACTTACATCTTAAAATATAATATATTTTTAAATTTAGAAAACTTTGATCATCACTGTCCATGGGTAGGAAATTGTGTTGGTCGTCGGAACTACAGGTTTTTCTATATGTTTATTGTTTGTTTATCTTTACTTATCATCATCGTGTTCATTGGAGCAGTTTTACATTTATTTTACTGTAAGTGGTTTTTATGATCAAATTAATTTTTATAAATATATATTTATTTCATACTTTTGTGTATTTTTTTATTTAGTATCTGAAAACAGACTAATGGTAGATGCTATTTCTGAATCACCTACTAGTGTGATAGTAGTAATTATTACATTCTTTAGTTGTTGGAGCGTAATTGGACTGGCTGGGTTTCATACATTTCTAGCTGCATCCAACCAAACGACTAATGAGGATGTTAGTATATTTTTTTTTTGTGTTATGTATAACATATATAATATAATTTTTAATAAATATAAATACTAAAAATGTGCAGGGAAGGTTGATAGTTTTTCATTTATTTAGATTAAAATATATATTGTATTATATATATAATATATAATATTTATATATATATTATTTTTTCAGAATAGTTTTGTAACATGTGATTGTTTTCATGTATATGAAATAAATTAAAATATTTTATTGTTTTTTTTCCAATATTGAAATATTTTCTGAAATGTTTATTTTTAATGTTAAAATTGTTTTAATTCTATTCACTTTAAATGCTTATTTTTCACTGTTGATTCAATATATTTTAATCGAAATTATTTTGCTTCAAAAAGTAAAATTTAAATATTAAAGTATTATTACATAGATTTATTTTTAAAATATATTATTATTTTGTATAAACACTGAATGTTTATTTTATTAAATTTTATTGGTAAATCTTCTTTTGTAATTTATAGGATTAAAAATTAGTCAAATTTTAGTATATAGTCATCATTGTTCACTGCTTCAATTCCTGCAAATAAAATGTTTACTGTTAAATAAATTTATAATATATTGTAATTAGATTAAAGGATCTTTTGCCAGTCGAACAGGGCGGCCAAATTCCAATCCATATAGTCGAGGTAACATCTGTGCCAATTATTGTTATGTATTGTGTTCTCCTCGTCCTCCAAGTCTTTTAGGTATTCATAAATATTAGTATACTGTTCTAAATAATCTTAATTTACTTTATATATTTCAGATAGACGTGGTGTGGTTTTATCGTTAACCGAATCTAAATCAATGAACAAAAGTCAGAGTAGAGATACAGTGATATCTAATAAAGGATTTGAAGTTTCTGATGCACCTGTCAATCAAGTATTGTGTATTAATTGTTTTAATATTTCATGTACTTTATTTAATTAAAACTTATAGAATTGCAAAACAAATAATGATGAGATACAATTGCATCAATATAGTTCATCTAGTATGTTACAACCAGATAGCCTGGACCGTAATCAACATGCATTCACATCGATGCCAAGTATTCATCATTCTCAAAACAACCATGTGCATCAAAGTCATATAATAAATGGTTTGTATCAAAAGCCTCCAACCTCCCATTCTTCAATCTTAATAACATCACATAAGCATTACCCAACTGATTATTTTTTAGTTCCCACCAATCCAAATTATTTTTATGCCAGTCTACCTTTGCGCAGGGACCGTGCAGCAATGTATTATTCAGCTGTTTCTCGTGTACCTAGTTACCGTTGTAGGAACAATCAAAAACTTTACTACAGTCACTGTCGTGAGCATGGTGGGCTTGGTGGTGGGGGTACTTCATCAACTAGGATGCACTTATCAAATAGTATTATAAATAACACTAGTTAAGTTAATGCTCATATTTTTGGAAACTAATGAAAATAATTTAATTGGTAATATATGTTTTGTTTCTTTTTAAATGCCTTTCACTACCGTGTAAGTTGATTAAGATTAATATTTGTTGGTAAGTTTAGCGAACTTTAGTGAATTAAAGCTTGGTGTTTAATTTAAATAACTATATTATTTAATTAATTTTTAAATAATGTTGTTTGTATTACTATGTAGGTGTGAAATTCAACAAAAGTGTAACTTCGTTGACTAACACATTCAATGATACTGGCATTTACGAGACTATTGAACCTGGTCGATTAGATCCGGATCTAGATTTAGATGATGGGTCAAAAACTATACCTGGTGCTCCACCACTTAGTGCTAGTCGGCTACAACTACTTCAGGATACTACAATGATTGAGTCAGCTTTAGACTTGGATTCATTGGAAGATGCATCATCAGTTGGTACTGGCAGCCAAGTGAAATTGGTTAAAAACAAAAATACGTTATGACTAAATTAGATTGAAGAAAACAAATTATGTACCTGTTAACTTTTGTAGTTATACATAAATGTGAAATTCCTTATGGCGTTTAGGCACTTATTAAGGAAATTTATTATATTGTTTTAATATGACTTAAAATAAAATTAGTGGCAAGATTGTTATGTACCACCAAATGACTGCCTAATCAAATTGTTTTAGGATTAATAATTTTAATGTTATTAAATAAGTGCCTTTTGCTTTATTTATTATTCTAATTAGGTTCTAAAACTATAGCCTAACATTTTTTAAGTATTTAATTTCATTACTAAACAGTAAACACCATGTCATATTTTGCACTTTTCTAATTTAGTCCTTAAAGTTATTAATTTAGATACATATATTTTTTTGTATTCATAAGATAACTTAATTGAAATTATAGTATTGTTATACGACATTACACAAGTGTTGTGGTTAAAATGGATTTAAATAAGCCATTGAATAATATATTTTGTTTTTTATAGTCAGGGTTTATAAATAGGTAATTATTATTGTTAAATTATTTCTTTTTTTTAATAAAAAAATAACAATTTTTTTCGGGTGTTACCATCTTCTATAAGACTTTTAAACATTCTAATAGGTAAATCAACTATTTATTATTTTTATTAATAATTAGTATGTATATATATATTTTTTAAATTATATTGTTCATGAATTTGCGGTTGTGCTTTTACTTGAATTAACGCATTAGTGCCTATTTCTTGGAAATAATTTTTTTCTTATATTAATTAATGTTATTTATAAAAGTTTATTAATTAGATGAAAAAATGTAATATATATTTTTATATTCACACTATTCAATATTTAAATTGTTATTTGTTTTTAAAGGTAAAAAATAGGGTTTATAATATAAATTTAAATTTTTTTGAACACGAAGACATCAAAAAATTAAAAAATTTCTAGTAAAAAAAAAAAAAAAAAAATGAGAAAATTGCTAATTTTTTGTAAGTAAAGACTTTTATAATGTATTATTCAATTTAAAAATAGTTTTAATCATTGACACATCATTTATTTAAATATTTAAAGCAGTAATATACAATTATTTTTTTACTAGCGATACATTTTTACTATTATTTATATTTTACATACAATATATTAACAGTGGATTATAGAGGTGGACTAAAGTTAATTATTGTAATCATTCAGTGGCATAAAAATATAATACAATTAAATTCATATCGATATTGAAAATTGTATATTGAAGTTTTATGCATGTACTTAAGTGTTAAAAGAGTACTTTATTACACAGATTGATTTACATAATTGGTGTAGATAGTATATACTAATATAAAACAATGAAAATTGTGAATACGACTAATCCAAAATGTACTATTGTGTAAGGTATTATTCATTAACATTAACTATTGTTTTTTTAAATATACATAACAATACAATATTGATTAGGTAGTGAATATTTTAATTTATGTAATATAGTTTCATAAAAAATTTTTTTTAATTCTTTAAAAGAGAATTATTACTATCCAAAATCTGATGAAAGTATAAACAATAATATAAGTATTGAAATGTTAATGTTAAAACATCTCAATTGCACAATGTATGTACAGTTTATGTTTATATGTTCTACTTTAAATAATTAAAATTATTATCAAGTATTTAAAAATGTATACAGTTGTTTGTTTATCATTGTTTTATACTTTGATAATATTTATGTGTGCTCAGAAAACATTTAAAACAAGTTTTTTTTAAATCATTTTACTTATATCATCTGATTTTAACAACACATATTTTATGTGTCCTATTTTATTTTTCAACGATGTAATTAAAAAATACAAGGAAATGTAATTATCCAGAATAAATAAATTATATAATGTACATAATAAACATTAGTCTTCAATAACTGGATCCTGGAATGCACAATAATCTGTGTTCACTTGCAACATTTAAACACTAAGTTTCTTTTATTATAACTCCGTGTGTGCATCATCTTCTTTTTCCTCTATAACAAACAAAATAATTTTAATAAGTAACACAAAAGATATTTAGAAAACAAATGTAGATATATTTTAATGATATGTAAAAAAATAGACAATCCTAAATCTTAAGTATTATTATTAGAAAATTAGTACATAATATTAATAAAAAAATATATTTTGGAAATTTATGAACAAAGTATAAGTAAAATTTTTACAACAACGGCTTTTCTTTGTCTACCCATCTGGGAGAACACTAAACAATAACTAATTCTTCAATATTAAGGGTAGTTTTTGATCGGGTTTAAAATTTTAATGAAAACTTAATAGTTAATACTATAGGCTAAATAAGCATAGAGCTAGTGAAAGAATGTAGGCCATAAATTTTTGTATATTAATACATTATTTTTTCTAAATAATCTTGCTAAAAATTAATCTAACAGTTTATAATGAGTACATTTCCATATTTAGTACTATTGGTAACTTATAACATTTTACCCATTTAAAGTATACGCTAGACAAAATTCAAATTAATAACAGTCAATAACCAATCACTAAGTTTAAATGCATTCCATTATATTTTCTCACAAATGAATTACCACAATATTTCTATTAATCACTACAATTTACGGTTAAAAATGAATAACTATAATATATATTTTTAAAGTCAACACTTCTAGCATTTTTTTAGTATTCTGGTAGGAATAATTTTTCAATAATTATACTATGTTAATATTTTTCAATAGGTAAAGCAAAATTATAGAACATATCCCAGAATGTTACAAAATATACATGCTTAATGATGTAATCTTTAAAATGAGTATTTCAATATCTAAAACAAGCAAAATGCAATTTGTAAAATATAAAAAACCTATGCTGATAAAATCTATGATGATAAATCCTCTTTTAAACCATGTGGCAATTTGGAAATTTTTTCTGTAAAAATATATATTGGAGAGCTGAGCAAGCATTGTGCGATAAGCAACTATAATAAATAAATTAAAAACTGCCGTGCTCCATCACCGTTGATAAACTTCTTGAGATTCTCACCAGTTTTGGTAGGTTCAACTATTGGTAGATCAATTGGTTTAGTATTATCTGTTTTTAATGGACTTTCAGATTCGACATTATCTTCTACGGTACCACTTGATTCATGTGCAGTAGATTTTTCTACATCACTGTCTTGTGTATTAATCTTAACTGTAGAGTCATCGTCATGCTCTTCTGATGTTTTAGCTTTTTCATCGTCGGTTTGTGATGTCGGTGCTTCACGAACAACAATTATTGATTTAAGTTATATTAGTTGAATAAGTCAAACGCAACAAAAAAACTCACTTAATTCAATCATATCTGTTAAATAAAAAAGAAATAGGTTGAAAAGCAAAAATTTACCTTTAACTTTGGGTTCCTCTTTTTTTTTTGGTTTCCATGAAGTAAACTTTGTCATTAAATATCTCATCTGAAAATATTATATATATAAATTTTTAAGTCTAAAATTTAAAATTATTATTGTGTACCTCGCGCTCTATTGATGAATGTTTTATTGCAATTGTTTGAACTGTTAATACTGGGTCAACAAACTTTGGAAGTTTTTCCTGTTCTTCTACTTGCTTATCTTTCCAACTCTATAAATAAAATAAAGTATTATGGTTGTATTTAACTTTAAATTATTCTAATTATTCTGATTTGAAAACATCAAAAATTTTACCGTAATTTCAGAAATTAATTTATCAAGTGTATCTATTTCTATTTGTGTAAATGGAGTATCATCCAATGTAGTATTTTTTATTTTTTCCAAAAACGAATAACTACTATTCAATGCATTATTCAGCGCATCCAATCTTGATGGTCTTTCTGCATGCTCAAAAGTTCTTTCCCAAACAGGTAATACTATTTTCTTTAAATCATCAAATTTAGAATCTAAAACTTCAGCTTCAGCTCCAAAACCATCATCTTCCAACCAATTTGATATCTTAACAATAGGTTTCAAATTTAATTTAACAATATTGGATATTTATTATTTAAGATTTTAAGCAATTGTTATAATAATTACCTCTGAACATTTATCCAAAATTGATCGAGCTTCAATATCAGTAGCAGAACTAGAATACTCAGATTGCTCTAATTTTTCACGTGTTTCAATAATAGCTGTTTCTAAATTATTTAAAGATGTTTCTTTGCGTGATTTTGCTAAATCTATTTCTTTAAGTTCTGTTATCCTAAAAAAATAATGACAGTTCAAATAAACAAACAATTGTTTATGAATCTATAAGTACCATACTTATTAATTGAACTTAGCAAATCATCATCTTGAATAGGAAGTACAAATAAGTATTCATGGTTAACATCAATAGTTTCTTTAATTGTTACAACTTTTAAATTCTTTTTAGAATCAGAAATTGGAATTGTATCATTTAATTTTACTTGTTCAGTACTATTTGATTGATCAGAAGTATCAGTATTATTTGCTGTATTATTAGAAGCTTGGGGAATAGGATTTTCTTCTGGAGCTTCATGTACTGGTTTTTCTTCTTTTAATACTTCTTCAGGACCTTTTAAATATAAATATTTATTTAGTATTTTAAGTATTTTGTTAATTGAAACTAGTTATATTACCTTTAAATAAATTGCTAATGGTATTCCCAATCTTTGATAAAGTAGATTCTTCTTCTGCATCTGCAGTAACAGTTTTTTCAATTAACAACTCCACATTTTGTAAGACTAATAATCCACTATCATCCATTGCAAAATGTGCTTTTATTCCTTTAGTATCTATACCATCTTGACTTTCATATTTGGAATAGGCATCTCGTACACCATTTAATTTAATATTACTTAGTGACAAAGAACCTAAACATTTAACTTCATTTTCATCTAAATGGCTAAGTTCTGCATAACCCACAGTAAAATCAAAATCTTGTTGATGTTTATTAAATGTTATTATTTTGCGTTGTGGATATGGATTCATATGACCAAACAAAATGCGTTTTACTTGTTTTGCTGGTTTATTCTCATCTACTAACTCTTTATCAAATGTAACCTAAAAATAATTGAATTCAATAAATATATAGTTAAGTCGAGGAGATAAAATATTGTAAAAAATATAACTAACCTGTATAGGGAATAATGTAGCATCCTTAGTAATAAATGCTTTTACTTTAAATCCATTACTAAGATCTGCTGCTTTATATGCAGCTCCTAAAGCAGAAGCTTCATCAGTATTTAAGGATCGACCAAGTGGTTGATTACTTTTTAAATCTTTAATTAAACGGTCTTGAACTCGAGGAACTCTAGTACCAGCACCAGATAACATAACCTAAAATATTATCAAATAATTAGAATAATTATTCCTTTGAAAGTAAAATAAAAATATACTTGTTCAATCAGTTCAATAGTCAGTCCTGATGCTTCTAAAGCTCTTTGAGCTGGAAGAACAACTTTATCAAATAAATCTTTACACAGTTCTTCTAATTCTTCCCGAGTTACTTGGATACGCATATCCTTTTCATCAATTAAGCCTTCTATCTGAAATTAAATATTTATTTTAGTGTATAGTGAGGAGAATATTGATTTATCATCTATCATATTTTGGATCATACAATTTGTTTCAAGCATTATGGGTATTTTTGATAGAGAATCATGTTTGTACTTTAACAAAAGGAGGAATATTTATATAAAGTTTCTACCAGTTTTTGAAATATCTGATTTTATTATTTATTTATTTTTTAATTACAAAAGAAGAAATGTATTTTTGATATTTTAACAATTGATTAATTATAACTTTTTAGATATTTAAAAAATATTTTCAATCTTATTAGACTGATAATATAGACATTTCAAATATTTTTAATTCTGAGCAGAGCAATAAAAGTGTTGAGATTACATTGATGTATTATTGTCAAAATAATGCTTCAATAAAAATACACAACTATGCAAAAGTAAAATCTATTTCGTACATTTGAGAGATCATTTTTGAAAATTACCAATAGCTTTAAAAAATGTGAGGTAAAGAAGAAATTTCTGTTTTGCAAAACCAATTTTTGAAAAATAAATTTTGTTAGTTGGTATAACACAAAAAATAATAATTGTAGACACTTAAAGTTTTCACCGAATGTTGAAATTATTATTTTCTATACTCCATGACATTGTCAATATATATTTTTTCTTATTGTTGACAAAAATTTTTTTGATAAGTCAAAACATTTAAGAATATAATACAAGATTCCTCATTATTTGTTGTTATGGAAAATTAGAAAAAAAATTTGAGAGTAAATCTATAATAGATCTTTATAAGAGTTTAAAGTTAGAATTTTGAATATAAACACAAAAATTTGCAATTTTTTGGTTTAGAAATTTATAAAATATTTCTGTTTACAAAATGTTGAGATTTTTCTATACACTATAAAATTTTAAAAATATTTTGACTTTTTTGAAGCTAATTGTAGATATAAGAAATAATCTATTTTTTAGTTTTTTTTTCTATAAATATTGATTAAAATTTAAAATTTTATAGACGGTTCCACATAAGTTGTTATACTAGCGGTTGAAAAATATAGGTAAATAGGCACATATTTTTTTATAAGCATTTAAAAGTTCAAATTTTGACAAAATTGATTAAAATCTTGAAAATTTACACATACTGTACAGCAGAGCAACAACCACTTTCTGACCTTTTATTTTTTTTCTTATTAATGTTGATAAAATGTTTGATTTTTTATCATAAAGTTGAAAATGTAATACAAGGTATTACATAATCATATCCTTACTGTAGGTATGAAAAATGACAATTTTTTTTTATCATGGTTTAAATTTCAAATTTTGATGAAATCAGGTATTCAACATGAAAGTTATTATAATAATATATTTATTGCTTACATAAACTTTCCATTTAAGTAAAATTTTTGATTAAGGGATAATATTAAAAAAGAAAAACAGAAAGGCAAAATTATTTAGAAGATACAGACAATAAATAAGTAAAAACTAAACTAGGTAATGTTTTGTTGTAATTTAAATATATTTACTTCCGAAACTTAAACATTTTACTATTATGATATTATTATTTTCTATACAAATTCAATATCAATTTAAAAAATATTTTAAAGCTATTTATACTACCAAAATACTGACATCTATTCATATTATTCAATAGTGCACAGTAAGTTTCGGGGAAAAATCAATTCAACTTATTATATAACCTTATTGTCTTTAGAAAATAAAAAATGATACTGATCCACCTATCTTCTTTACTCAGAATCATTTTTTTCTATTCTGATTTATCATTGAATTTAAATTTAACTTATCCATTATAGCAAGCTACTCAATAAGAGATATACACTAAAGCTATAACACAACAGAAATGAGTTCTCCAGGATTTATTATTAGGTTCATAATTTAATAATTAAATTAATATTTTATTACTTGTGCAAAATGTTCAGTATTGGCACTTAGTACATTCTTTAATCGTCCAGCTTCTTTGAATAATTTTGCCATTGATCGAGCATTTTTAGTAACGTCATTGGGTGTTAATTTAAGATCATTAAATTTAGCTGCTAAGTAATCTCTTAGTCGTAGTTGTATTTCCAAGCCACCCAAATTACGTTCATAGCTGATAAAATAATAAAATGTATTTATCACATAAAAAAAAAAAATTATTTGAATTCATATTAACAAAGATTTAAATATAGATACAAACCCTACTCCTAGTACAGCAAGATGAGGTTGAAGTTCAGGAGCTATTCTATCCTTAGATTTTATCAACTGGTAGGATATAACTGATACTTGAGTACTATATGCTCCCATATCGTAAAACATCATATACATCGGAGATGTTTCATTAAAACTTTTTGTACGGAATATACCATAATTCAATGCAGCTGAAAAATAATATTTATAATAATTTTATTTTTAATTTTAAAATATAAAACTTTTTTAGTTTTGAAAAATATCTAAGTCTTATGATTTTGATTACATTTGATTTTTATTGAAATTATTTGTTTCTAAAAAACTAATTATAGAAGTTAAAAACTTAATGCAAAAGGTTTAATAAACACATTTTACTGCTAATTTAATATGATTACATATAAATGTTTTAATATTAATTTAATCATTTCCATAGTTATACATTATTAATCATAATGATTGCAATATCCTAAATTATAAATTTTGATAATGTTTTTAATTACAGATTGAAGGAACAGGCTTCATTAATTATTTTTACACAAATTAAAATGCAAGCTAAAATTTCGAAGCTAACAGAAAATATGAAGATTATTTTTAAAAAAAAATATAATAGGTATAATACATTAATACATAATATTGAGTAATAAAAATAATGTCTGTAAGGTCATGGTAACTATAGATGATGGATATTTAATGATAATATTTAACGCAAAACTTTTAGATTTGTATAAATTATCAAAAGTATACTGTAAAAATGAACTTACAAACACAAACCCATTATTTATCATGACCTTAATTTGTTAAACAACTTTTCTCTTAAGCTACTAATCTGATATACCATAGGTTATTAAAGTATTGTTAATAAGATAATTCAACAAATCAGGTCACCCAGAATAGATAATATGGAAAAAATATTTGCAATGAAAATGAAACTCTGGATAAATTCTAAGTGGAAAGTAAAATTGTTATGGGAAAATAATCAAATTGATAAAATAATTTTATATTTTTTTGTTAAAATTAAAATATTGCTGAAAATAAATAATTTAAATATTTTGAATTTTCTATTTAAGCTTTATCTAACTATATATCAACATATCATTATCAAATAATCTTTTTTTTTTACATAAATTATAAAAGTAACTTATAAATAATACATTTTTAATTATAAGTTTGGTATTTTGTCTAAAGTTCATTACCTGCTGTATAACTGTTAATTAGTTGTAATACTTTAATTCCGGCAATTTCTGCTGCTTTTAACATTGCGGTTCGTTCAGCTTGACCAAAATAACCAGGAACAGAAATTACTGCTTCATTAATAGCTTGTCCAGCACTACCTTGAGCAAATTCTCTAGCTTTCTCCAACATCATTGCTACAAGTTCTTCGGGTGAAAAATAATCATCTCTACAAATATATTAGTATAATAATATAGCTTATATTATAGGGTAATTTTATAATTTAGACATACGATTCACTATGCTTGAAAAGTACTGTATTTCTTTTTAAATCAGGAACAATGTTGTAATAGGGAAAACGTTTTTTATAGAGATCTACAATTGGATTATCTATTTTCTTTCCTAGTAAGTCAAGAAAATAAATATAACAATTGGATGGGAATCTAACACCAACAGTAAGTGCATCTTCACCAAAAGTACGTTCACCATTGCGGAATGCTATAGCAGTAGGAGTTTTCCTTTTAGATTCTTTATTAAGAGCTATTTCCATTGGTACACCAGGCTATACAAAATTAAAGCACATTAAAATACATTCTTAGATCATACATTTATTATTAACTTTATTAACTTACTGAAACTATTGCTACTTTCATCCATTCTGACCCAATATCTACACTCATTACAGCTAAACTGTGTACATTTGCAATATGTAAACTCAAAACCAAGAACATGGTCAGTGCTGTGACACATTTCCACAATGGAATACTCATTTTGAAGACCGTAAAAAGTAATAACTTACCTAAATAAAATTGATTTTAGTGAAATGATTTATATTAATAAAATAGTTACGAATAATTACAAAATGTAAAAATATAACCTTTACTTACCTAACTAAAAAGTATTCTATTTGAAATTTGCCCCTAACACTGTATTTTAGAAATAATTTTATTTGATTTACAACGAAAATGGGAAAAATCCACCGGGTACAGTGGAAACTATCATGTCTGAAATTGATAATATTATCAATGTAAAATGTTCACAATCACAATAATATTTTAAATCCCAGTAATATGTACAGAAAAGATCAATTAAATTTATTACGGACAATTTAGTTGAACACCCCAATTACTAACGTATAAAGTCGGGATTACTGCTAAAGATTACTCGCATTAAGTTGAATTAAATATAACAAATTAAGATGAAATATAATCATAACCCAATACATATAGTATATATTTAAAAAAAAAAAACATTTATGCCGATTTGGCGGCTTTCGATTGGTCGACTGTCTTGACACGTATCTGCCAATTTTCCTAAAGTTTAACACAAATTTCCATTTTGTATTCTTTGATAAGAATTTTTTTTTTTATTTTGATGGCTGTCACAGACAGAATGACAGATATCTTTAAATTATAATCTATACTCATACACCTTATAACTTATACGTAAAGTATATAATAGAATTTAGAATTTAGATCATGAAATATAATTATATATAGGATATGATATTATTATAATTAATGGTCTAAAAATCTAAGGTATTTTGACTATAGGACTGTGGTTACTGGTTACTAAAGATTACCTTATACTATTTTTTTCTATACCTTGTATATCGTGATAGCTACTATCAAACTACTGGCACATGCTGTACAAGCATAGACCTTATCACATAAAGTATAAAAATAATTGTTATGTGCTAATATTGAAACTTGAACTGGTCCTAACGTAGAATATGAAAAGTGCAAACGTACTTTCAATTGGTGAATGGGTGGGGGTGCAATGTCTGCTGTCTGGTTGTGAATGTTTGAATGAAGACACTATACTCCGCGCCACGAGAGAAGGAACCCGTGTCCCGACCAAATTGTAATCGACTCCGCGCATTCCCCACTTATTTGACATATCGTCGTTGCACGGTCACAATCGTTCACGGTCGGGAACTCTGTATAGTATGTATCAATAGTCATTCCGTACACTTGATATAGTGTGTCAATACGTTT